>APFE030401213.1:13902-86024 GCA_000404065.3 Pinus taeda | reverse complement strand
CATTTTCGAGTAGATGGACTCTAATTTCATTTTTAATTCCAAAAACTTTATTGAGACATTTCATTGTTTCATCATGGGTATCAAGTTCTGCGATATGGAATCTAAGGTCTAGAGAAATAAACATCCCTATCAACCCACGTGCTTGATCTTGCCTATTTTCCCATTTGTCTTTCTTATCTTCATCTTTAGATTTAGACTCTTGGCCTAAGGCTATTCTATATAGACATTTACTTCTAAGTAAATCCTCCATGTAGGACACCCATTGGAAGTAGTTGGTGCTATCAAGAATAACTTGTCATGGACTTTCCATTTGAATAGAAACCAAAGATATATATGGTGAAACTAAGTGTTCTAATGGAAAGATATCGAAAAATTAGGCCGATTAAAAAGAAACAGATCTGAAACAGCGTCTAGATGAAGAAGTTATGGCCTTTTGAAGAAAGGTTGTTGAAGATGTCAATGAAGTACATGAATGTGTGGAAGTGAATGATAATGTTATATTTAAAAAAACTACCCCCTATTTCCAAACTTAATCTAATTAGCTGAATTGTAAAAAAAAATTATGTGACCCACTTTTATAAATAGGTGAAAGTCGTTTTTACAATGGTACTTTATGAGATACCCACTAAATTGTAACTTAAATAAAAGATAAAGAGACTTTAGAATTATAAGTGACTCACTTTTTATAAGGGGTGAGAACACTTTTATATAAAGTAAATCTAAAACATAAGTTACATGTGCTTTTTGAAAAGGTAACTCAACAAAAAGAAAGGCCTGAACCCAAGACCTCTATTCTCATAAAGTAACTTTGGACCAAGTGAGTTAGTTTAAAATGTTAGTATTTTTTGGAAAAGAGGAAGGTGGGGCTTTTTTTTTTAGTTCCTAAAGCTTTGGGGTGCATGATTACTTGAAAAAACCCTTTTTTGCTTACAAAACAAAAAAACCTAAACCTTATGGCTTCAATTTAGCTTTCACTAGAAACTAAATATTTTCCTCAATGTTTCTGATTTTACGAGATCACACTAAGGCATGGTGGAAAAGACCATACACATGAGAAGAATTCTTCCTTTATGTTTTTGATTTGCCTAGATCGCACAAAGTCACGAGGAAAAGACCATACGCAGAAATGAAAGGTATAGATCAAGTAATAAAAAATAGAGAGATAAATAAATAAAACTGCAAATAAAGATTGTATACCTCTAGATCTTAAAAATGACATAGCTAGGGCTACCGAAAACCTTTTTGCATGAAACAAAAGGGAATCCTCACTAGAATATATGCTCCCAAGACAACAGAGTAGTCCTCTCAGCCTGAAAATGGTCAGAAACAATAGATCTAGGAAACGCCAATCGGATGCAGTTGTACTAGCTTTGGATTTGGATCACCAATGGATGTGGCCCTCAAATAGCTCTAATACCATGTAGGAATTTACAAGGTAAGTTCCTCAGATAGAAAACCAAAGGACACGACTCACAAACATATCATAGATCAATACACCAGTATTCTTGACATGGTTAAAACCCTCAAAGAGGGAAATAGTCCATGACCTGAGCCAACTTGGCCACTTCAAGTGATTTTTTTAATAAAAAACCAAAATTTACATAAGCTTCTCTCATGAACGATCAGCTTAGAAATGATCCTCCATGGTCTTTAAATAGAGATCATGGACCAATCGGGTGTTAAGCCATGGATCAAGTGTCAGTAATACTGAGGAGAGAATGAACCATTAGATCACTTCATGTCTAGAACACATCATGACCATCGGATTATAAGTTACAAAAGTACATGGTAGAAACACACTTTACCTAACTCTACACTAGACTAAGTTATACTTAACTATTTCCTATGTGTCAAAATATCCTAACGGAGACTTGATTTAAGGTAGTATGCATCTTGCGGATGATTTCCTATTCCATTTATTAATTAGATGAATGAAATTATTTTGTAGCTGAATTTCTAGACCATTATGTGTTTGTATTTATCTATTATCTTGCTTCTATGATGCTTACTTCACAATGATGAATGGAATGGACATGATCAATTGAAATTTTTATATTTTATTTTCTTATATATTCTTTTGACCATAGTTGTTCCACTCATAGGTGCATGATATGAGTGTGCATTGAAAGAGGAGTACCACCTATTTGAAAACATATGGGACCTATATCCAAGGCCTAAGAGGTTGACCTTTTTCTTAACATGAAAAATATCAACATTTGTGATGACGAGAATAGGGAGTCGAACAACCAAATATTCATTTCCCAGTATATGACATTTCTATACCAAGTTCAACCTCATATTTTCATTAGATTAAATGATTAAAGAATTAACTTGAATCAACTATATGATCTTTTCTTACAAACCACTAGAACAAGAGAAGAGTTGGAAATATCTTTGAATGTTCTAGCTCAACAAGAAGAAACGACACCTCAAAATCTATATAGATGACCCTAATTGCAATTAAGGTTAATATGGAGTGATATGGAAGCTTTCAGGGCCCAATAACAAGAAGTAAAAGTAAGGAAAACATAGAGGAGGTTGATACTTCCTTGTATAAATGATTGTTTATTTTCTCTCCCCCTAGTGACGACGAAATGGAAGAAAGAAGAGAGCAAAGAAAAGAAGAAATAATAAAGGAAAGAGGAGAACAACTAGAAGGAAGAAATTAGAGGAGAAGACTCAGAGTAAGCTCACTTTCCTTCCAAGGGTAACAACAACCCCTTCCTACATTGCCAATTAGTGTTTTACATGTATTTAATGGGGATGGTGTCATGGATCATGATAAACACGAGGAAAATTCTTGGTGATTTACTATAATCATGGGATTTTGTAAGAAGATGTGATGGTAAGAGTGTTTCTCCATAATTTTATTGGCCTTGCTTATGATTGGTATGTATTCTTACCCACTAGTTCCCTTACTTCTTAGATGATATATAGAACTCTTTCATTGGATGGTATCATCGTCTTATAGGATACCATGCATTTATTACTTGGTTCACATAAATCCAACTTCATAGAGATGAAACAATTAAGAAATTTAACCTTAGTTTTCCCAAAACCATGCAGCCAATGCCCCAAGAATCTCATGCAAATGAGCCTATGATTTTTAGAAGTTATATAAATTCCAATCCTTCTAATTTCAAATATGGCATAAAATCCTCATGTATAGATAATCTGGACTAAGTTACAAGGAAATCCCAGGAAATGTAAGAAGATTTGTTACAATAGTAACATTGACCATAAAATTGTTTTAGGAAAGGCCTAGAGGGAGATGTATTCCCTGAACATTTTATACAAAAATGCTACTTCCTCTTTAGAACATCCAAAAAACCATGGTTGGGAGAGGAATTTTTAATGGAATTCCTCAAATATAAGAAATCTTCTGGTACTTGAACAAGTGTCTACTTCAAAGTTTAATTATGATATTTCCAAAATAAATTGAATAATGAAGTAGCTACACAATGACATACGTAGATTCAAACAATCCAATGAACATAAGCCAGAACAACAACAAAATGTTAGATCGTCTAATCATAGTTTTAGGAATTGATTTTTTTGTGATATACTACAAAGGGGTCCTAGACCCCCAAGATATTAGAATCCTAGTTCCCTTTTGTAGAGGATCAAGAATTTGAAGCAAACCCTCCAAAGGAAGATGAAGATGTTACTTAAGAGAGTACCTGTATTCTCTAATCAATGGAAATGGGAGATACTTCAATATTTTCTCTTGAATAAGAGTGGGCACAAAAGGGTGAATAATTTTTACAACAAGAACTCATAGTTCATACTAGCACACAATTGAATAAAGTGAAAGGTAAAGCTTTGATTGGTCATACTATTAAACATTAAAGGGAAAAATAGTTGAAAAGAACATGCCTCATTATAGGACCTTTCCATATCAAGAAAAAAATTGGGATGCCATGAGAATGGTGCAATATAATGGATGATTTGCATAAACTTCAAATTACCTTTCCTTTTAGAAGTTGTCAAAATTCCTCAACAAAGGAAAACTCTTAACAAATCTATCAAAACTGAAGAATCCTCAAATATAAGACTAGAATTCACTATTATTAATCATCCACAAGTGGATCCTCTAATCCAAAACAAGTAGCATGGTAAGATCCCTCCTTTTTATATATTTCTTGAGACCCAAAATCCCATGCTACAATATTGTTTAATTGATAGTGGTGCTACCAATAATATTATTCCACTTCATATCATGAACGTAAAAGGATTTGGATTGCACTAGGAACCATGAAACAAGTGAAATCATATGTGAAATAAAACAAACTACTTATGGAGAGATCAAGCATTTTTGTGCAATGATAAATTCAACCACTCATATTACAATAGTATTCACAATAGTGGTGGTTGATTTACCTATGGCATATGGACTCATTTTAGGGAGGGAATGGAGCTTCCCTCTTAGGGGATATTTGATGAATGATGGAAGTTGCATCATGCTCCTAAAAAGCATTGTTGATTAAAAAGAATACCCTAAGGATAAAAAAATCTCATCTTCTTTGAAATGAAGAAAACTAATACCGTGGTTGAGCATATTGACACAGGTAATAAAAATTATGTCACTCTCAATACTGAATATATTGTACAAAATGGTGATTATAATTCATTTTCAAACACTTCAAAGAGGTTCTCTCATGGTGTCACATAAAAAAAGGATAAGGAGCAGTAGTGATTCTCAAAGGACCACATAGAAAACATTTTCCAAGCACCTTTTCTTCGCAATTTTTGGTAAAAACAATGAAGCATTAATTCATGGTCTACTATTAGCCCATAAAATGGGAATTAAAAACATTTCAATTATGGGAGACTTTGAATTAATTATCAATTAGGTTAGCACAAAATATATTACCAAAAGGGATAAGATGAAATTTTACAAAAGAAGAGCTTTGGATTTGATCGACAAATTCAAGTCATTTAAAATAAAAATTTTTCCAAGAAATCTAAATCATAAGTATAATTCTTCATTTTTTGTTGCATTACTTTTTTACCCTAACTCAATGCTTGATTCCTTCCAAGTCAATATGTTGTTTTGATTTTTCATTTCTAACAATCAAGAATATTGGCAAGTTTTCAACAATGAAGAATATATTCTTCCATTTCTTGTTGATGATCAGGATGAAGAGAATAAGAAAAATCCCATCGATAATAAATTATCAATATTTCTCAAATAAATATTCAATCGAAATGATAAAATGTAAAGGTCATAGTTTAGTAAAGAATTATATATTACATGGGTTCTAGAGACCAAAACGATAAATTTTAGAACTCTATAAAATCCTAGATGATTAAATCTTGTAGTTGGTTGGTGTTAAAATGAAAATTATCAATAATCATTTCCAAATATTCAAGATGCATTTTCATGGACTTACTGAGACTTGGAGGAATATGACGAGGTCATTTAACTTGTGATTCCACTAAAATAAATACTAAGCGAGTCATATAACAACAAGAATAATAAATCCATTAAGTTATAAATTGATAAAATGGAAAGAATCAGAATCATCTTCCAAATACGACATTTTGAATGGAATTCAAACTAAATAATAGTTCGTAACAATGGATAAATAGGGCCTTATATTGATTTCCATGACCTTAGCAAGGCTTTACTTAAGGAAAATTACCTGCTCCCAAACATGGGAAGATTGATCCAACCAATTACTGGATCACTGATATTATCTATTTTAGATGTATTTTATGGATGCAAATAAATATGATTTGTCAAGGATGATAGGAATAAGGCAATGTTTATCACACCATGGGAAAATACACTTATGACCACGTGTCATTTGGATTGAAGAATGTTGGTGTAACTTTTAAGAGAGAGATGGACCATGAATTTAGAGATTTAATTGCAAAAAGTATAACACGTTATCAATATGATTTAACAATTTATTCTAAGTTGAGATCCTCTCATTAGAAATGATTACAACAAGTCCTTCAAAAATGTAGGCAATACGTGATATCACATAATCCTAAGAAATGATTCTCAGTTGTATTCCAATGGAGGATTTTAGACTGCATTGTGAGTCATAAAGGAATATATATTTGTTAGGGTTGTTTAAGTAAACACCTTGGTTAAGCTACCAATGTTTTTCTGACTCCAGGTATGTAGAACCCATGGTTTTTCCCATGATGTTGATGTGAAATGTAGCTTATTTAAAGGCCCAAAATGTCCATGTTATTTTGTCCTACTAGCCAGCAAGATCAAATAATGGTTTCTTTAGAAATCACCATTTATCTTGGTGCTATGTGATCCTACTATTTGGTAATAGAGCCAAATCCATAAATATCATTGCCAAATAGTGTTGACACATGCCCGAGTAAACTAGATCATAATTTTAAAGAAGAGAGAGGCTTGCTAATGGAGTTCATGAATGCGGAAGTGGCGACAACAACTAAGCCTAAATGCTAAGTATATTTGAATGATGAGAGTAGTGGATTAACAACAACAACAATAATTTTGTCAACACGTGCAAGCATGGAGGCACAATATGCACTAGTTTTGGAGTTACCGAAAGGTCATAATTTTTTAAGGAGTCCCCGCGATGGTACCTGGGGAAGGAAAAGATATAATAGTTCATATTCATTAAAAGACCAAGTGAATGTAAGTTGTGTTGAAATGACATATGAAGGTAAACAATTTGAGAGAGTAATAATGAATCTAAGACAACCATATTTTTCTCTTTTCCTTATGATCCTTCTTAGACCAATATTTTGCCAACATTTTCATGGGTTTAGTACGTACATCCACCAAGATCTAATGATATTTATCCATCAATAAATCCTCCATATTGAGATTCCATAGCTAAAAACTCTATCTGTTGAATTTTTCGATCTCTATCTTTCAATGTTCACCATTTTCCTTCATAGCAAGTATTGATATTGCAGATCTCCTACTGCAACAAGGTCTACCACATGCTTGAGAAAAACCCCTTCAGTTGTAAAGGTGTCCCCTTGAAGCCAAAACTACTCTAATTCAAAATGTAGAATTTACCATAGAGATATTTGCCTTTCCCGGAGGAAACACTAATTCAAATAACAACAAGCATTAATCATATGAACAATTTTTTCCCAATGTTGGAGTTTTCCCAAGGTTCAAATTTTGCATATGATTAACACTTGTTACTGATTGACTTAGTTTTTCCTCTCACTAAAGTTAATATATCTCCAATAATTCTACATTTTGTATCAAATATGAGAGCCCAAGCCTCATTATTGTCTAGGGATACCACTTCTTCAACCATGGCCTATTTTTTGAGTTTTCCATCCTCTAAATCCACTACTTAACTGATAGCTCTAGGATCATCATCAATAATAAAGAAAAAATTGAACAAAAATCAAATGGAATATACCTCTTTGACTTCCTTATTTCCCAAACTAATCTCCTCAAAGCTAGAGCATGTGCTTCTTATTCTTCTGATTCTTGTTATTCTATGGAGTATGATTCTTCATCCTTCAAATCAACTCCATCTTATTTGGTTCCTTTTCCCTTCGTGGAAATTCTTGTTTCATGAAATCCTTCACTTCTCTAAATACCAGATCTTGATTATACAAAACTTTCTTTGTTTACAGGTTCCATATCTTGTAACATTTTAAACCAATACCTAATTAAGGCACACCTTTCATATTTACTATCCAACTTGGTTCTTTTTTCCTTTGTAACACATACATATGCATCACAACCAAATACCATGAGATGTGAGAGAGGGGGTTTCTTACCAATCCATACCTCATGAGGAGTCTTGTTCTCCAATGTTGATGAATGTGATATATTAATGGGTAACATGTAGCACCCATTGCCTCGGCTAGAAGCCTTCCCTAATTCAACACCACTGAGCATGCTTCTTGAATTTTTCATTGGTGTCTTGTTTATCCTTTTAGTTGATGTTTTGGAATGAATGTGTCACTTTCTATGATCCAGACATATGCAGGAATGCAACATAATACATATATAAACATAAACACAGAGATGCAACAGAAATAAAACTTCATTTTATTAATATCAAAGAACTTAAATATGCTTACATATATAATGGAAATAAACTAGATTGGGCAATCATAGCTTATCTTTGAGAAGAGATTTGGTAGATACATGCCTCTGAATTGTGTTACAATGCGTCTCGAAGGCCTATTTATTATTCAGAAACAATGGAAAACCCTAAACATCCAAAAACCTAACCATAGGAGATGAACCAACAAAACTATGGGCCTTGTTGGGGTAATTGGTACATCAACTTCTGGAGGTCATAACTTTGGCATACGAGCTCCATTTTTTCCCACTTTCCAAATAAATGCCTTTTAGAGCCTAAAAATGGATCTGGAAGTTCAGGACCCAAAAAATACCAAAAATAGTAAATTGTGCTACAATTATAGAAAATGAAAGAAATAATGGTACAATGGTTGGGGTCCAAGTGGTATAGTTGGGTTTCCACCAATACCCACCTAGATCATTCCTCCCCCCTTAGGAAGCAATGGATGCCATTGCATTGAGTTCCTCCATGAGATGGGGAAATGTTTGCTGAACTTGGTCACTGATGAACCACTTGCCTTGGTGTTAGAGTTGGACAAATTTGACAACCTGATACAATTGAATCTTTTGCTTGTGAGTGTTCTTGATCTGCATGTCAATGATCCGATGAATTGTGGCATGTTCCATGAAGTCTAGGTTTCACTTTGTTGGCACGAGTTGTTCTGCAATGTGTGATGTGTCTAGTAATGGTGGAAAGTATGGTTAAAGGAAATCCACATTAAGCACTAGATGTAGGCCAAGGAATGGGGGAATGCTAAGCTCAAAAATAATTGTCTCTCACAGCCTTGGTAATGGTCTAAGGTCCATATTGGAGGGGTTTGAGCTTCTGATGGGCTCCAATAAGGCATATTTTCTTAAAATGGAACCAAACTTTGTCGCCCATCAGAAAGTTGTGTGGCACCCAATATTGATCACGTCGTTGCTTATACTTGGCATTTGACTTCTCTAAGATGTCATGAACCTGCTAGTAGATGCATTAGATGCATTCAATAAATCTGTTTTCTTTATTATCCTCAGACAATACATGTGTGGATTATGTTTGTGTAGTTGCATGAGGGATGGAAACATCAATTAGACACAATGGTTAAAATCCTAGACCCACTGAAAGGGACTCCAACCATTAGAGCTATGGAGAGCTATGTTATAATTGTGATACACATATAGAAGGCTCTCATCCCAGGTTCATGGACGCATAAAGTTATACATGCAGAGTATATCCACTATCATCATGTTGACGACCTTTGTCTGGCCATTAATCTGGGGATGAAATGTAATTGACTTATTGAGCTTGGTGTCCAATTTTGTCTAGAGGCTTGACCAAAATGTCCTCAGGAACCTGCTATCCTAATATAATATAATGGTCTATAGGATCAAAAAATGTACCCACACTCATTCAAAGAAGAGTTTGGTAGTGTCCTTTTTCTTGATACTCTTCTTATAGGCCACCAATATAGCCATCTTAAAAAAAAATTCCATAACCAAAAATACATAGTCATTACCATGCTTAGTAGAAGGGAGGCTAGACAGATATTCCATGGATATGGATTCCCAAGGTTGGTTGTGATCTGAGTTGGATCCTTGAAAATTATCAGAGTTCTGTGATTGTTTCGAATCATGACAAACTTCAAAAATTTGTGAACAAAGAGTTATCGGGAAGGACCTCTGGACAGTGGTAGTTTGTAGCCAGCATGAAACAATGGGGACCATGGTCAAAGTGCATTGACCGTTGGCCCATTGAGACCATGCAGTGGCACAAACTAGAAATTAGGAAATCCAGATCAGAAAATAGAGGCTATTTTTGATGTGTGATTAGCGCAAAGTGCTAATCACGCATCGTTGGGAAAAACCCCTCGAAATGGAAAAGCCCCAAGCACTCGGTCACAAGGAAACCGGAAAATCATGGGAAAAGCGCTGAAATGACAAGCGGGTCTCGCGCTCCAAAACCGGTGGTATATCGGAGGCGTTTCGGGTGGTAAGCAGGTTTGTCAGGAGAACGAGTGATTCCATATGTTGGATGACGTGTGTCTGGCAGATGAGAGAGAAAACCGCTCTCATCGTGGGCTAACATTCGAGCAAGTCAACCATGCGATAAGAGTGATAACTATAGGATCTAGGTGTCCCAGATCTAACGGCAGAGATTACACCCAATGGGAGATAGGATTTGGAGGGAGAAATAAGCTACGACACATAAAGGTTTGAAGTCTGATTTGACCGCTGAGCTGGCAGATGAATCATTTCACAAAGTAACTAAAATAACAAACCATCGAGGAAGAGCTAGCACTCAGTTTGTGAGAGGAAAAGTGGCCACCTCCCGGTGAAACGTTACATAGTAGCAATGACGCAGAGGTAGGGAATTCCATGTTGACAACATCAGGTGATTCGAAAAGACAGAAGAGGAAGCGAACAGTCAAGGGATGGATTGGCTTTAAGCCATGAATAGATAGAGAACAAAAATAGAGAGGAAGGAGACAGTGAGATAGAGATACATAATAGAGAGTGAAGCAAGTAGCAAAGAACAAAGAACCGAGCTGACCTGCAGAGCTAAGGTAGCATCAAGCATATAGAACCAGGCTTGAGAGGTTCAAGCAATCCCAGAGAGGATATCTGTCGAGAACTGAGTACCAAGCTGGACTCATCCCATTCAGATCAGTTGAGGTCAAGACTTAGTAAGGGGGAGGCTCTGTAGTCTAGTGGCTTGGGGAATCCAAGAACCACCCTACTAAGCATCATTTGTTTCAGGAGACTCAAATTGAGATCCTCATTGTAAAAAATCTGCTTAAAGACACAATAAAGAAGACCACCACTAAAAGTTGGACCAGAGACGTAGCCCAGGAGGATTAGGTGAACTCCTTATTAAATTTTTGTGTTTTGCATTTGCTTGATGTGTTTTCTCTTACTGTTTCCCAGTGTCTGTGTATTTTTCAATCTTATCAATATGTTGCCTAAGATAACATAGACACACACCAACACATGAGTCTGTAATACCTTCATTAATTAATTAACTGAGATCACTCGCAAGTGATTTTCAAATCAAGTTGGGAGTAGGAAGAGGAGTGTACAACCCTTTATTCTTAATGGTTGGCTTGTCGATGGCACATGAAGTGCAAGATTAGATATATTTCCCAACATCCTATCAAAGTTTTTTCTAATAAAATTAATTTTGTAGTAGGGCCATAGTTTTCTCCACACCAAAGTGTCATATAACCTAACTGTAGTGTGCCTCCCAAATCATCTTGGCACGCTCGCTCAAAGGAACACAAAGGTGGCCTAGGTAGCATAATAATGTGTCATGGAGGTGGAAATTAGGAACTTTCTTGCCATCCACTAGCATTTGGTATGTGGAGGCGAACTTTATATCATTTTTGTATAGTTGCGGCCATTCAGAGGTCTCGTGGCCACAAGAGTTGAGAATAGTAGGCAGTGATACAACTGGGGGTCAGTTGAGGCAATCTTCAACATGATTGTTGTTTCCCTTTTTGTATTTAATGTTCAAGTTGAATTGTTATAAATATGTAGACCACTTCTAATGGAAATCATTTTTCCACTTCCCTTGTGTTTGTATAAATTGATGATCATCTCCTTCCTATGGTGTGATGCTTCCATTTCTAACAAGCCATCATGATGGAATACATCTCTTTATCATAGGTGTGGTACTTTTGAATTGTATTGGAAAGTGTCTCACTATGGTAGGTCAATAGATGCCCGTGCTGGGTGAGGACTGCCTCAATAGCATAGTCAGAGGCATCTACCTCAATTTCAAATGGTTGTTGCAGGTCTATAAATGAGAGTACCAGTGCAAAGTAGAATTGATGCTTCAATTCACTAAACAACTTATATTGGGACTCAAAACATTAAAGCTTTGCTTTTGCTCCAACCTTGGTAATATGACTGAAAGGCCAAGGGATATGGGAGAATCCCAACATGAACTTCTTATACAACTTTGTAAGGCCCAAACAACTACAAAGTTGTATTAGAGTGGTCTCTCAAATGACTTGGATCTTAGTCAGATCCATATGCACACTTTACTCATCTATGATCTAATCCATCTATTGGACCTGGCTCATGCCAAAGGTGCATTTGTCCAAGTTGACACACAGTTTATCCTACAACAGGGTTTGAAGGAATTGTCGAATGTGTTACAAGTCTTCTTCCCAACTCTTGTTGAGGATGAGGATGTAATCCAAATAAACAACCATGAATGAGTTGGTGAAGGGCCACAAGATTTTATCCATTAGCCTCGTAAAAGTAGCGGGGAATTTTTTCAACCCAAAGGGCATAGCCAACCATTCAAAAATGCTTTTCTTAGATTTGAAGGCATGCTTCCATTCATTTGTGTGCTCTATTAGAAACTGGTTCAAA
This sequence comes from Pinus taeda, assembly GCA_000404065.3. Lineage (NCBI taxonomy): Eukaryota > Viridiplantae > Streptophyta > Pinopsida > Pinales > Pinaceae > Pinus > Pinus taeda. Next base: position 73,612 of record APFE030401213.1, on the reverse strand, counting down.
TTTTCCAAAAAATGCCATTTAGGGGCTCAAAACAGCTCTGTAAGTTTAAGACCTGAAAAACTGCCAAAAATAGTAAATTGTGCTACAATTATGGAAAATGAAATAAATAATGGTACAATGGTGGGGGTCCAAGTGTATTAGCAGGTGTCGAATATTCAGCTGGATCATTTTCACCACACCCACATCAACATCTATGAATTTACAGTGATTGACGAGAAGTAATGGGAATGTTATCCTACAGTTTAAAGATGCTTGAGTCAGAGTTGTAGATGATGAGGAAAATTCTTGTAGCTAACAACAGTGATAGTGAAAAAGAAAAAGAAAAAGAAAAACCTAGCTACCTATTAACACGCCAACCCCTTTCCTTTCATGTTTATTGGAAAAATAAGAGCCCCTCTTTAAATTGTATTTTCATACTTGTTTTCACTTAATTGAATTTGTATTAGATAAATTCCTGCATTCTTTCTTTAATCATCACTTTGATATTTTTTTTGGGTTTAAGGTGGGATCTATTTTTCCATTCATTAAAACACAAGGATTTAATTTCCTAATTTCTATGATTGGTGTTAATAAATACTTGACCATAATTGCAAGAATATTGTTAAATTAAGAGCCGCTATAGAATCATATATTTTTCAGTAGCCCAGAATCATGTTTATAATGCCAATGGGATAATTTTTATACACTAACATATTAATTTCCTATAATTATCCTAAATTTTGATGATAAATGCACTTTCAAATATTTTGTTTTCATATTCATAATCTTAACCTAAAGTATATAACATTGGTTCATTGCATTGTATGCTTTAATTGATTATTGGTATGAATTAATCCTGCCATTTCCGCCTCTTATATGCACTATTTAGTGGATTGTTGATTATGACTTAAATATGTGATTTTGGTGATTCATTTCAGAGATATTCACTTATGGTATGTACTTGGTTTGATCAACTTGTCATGTTAGTAAGCCTCGTCAACCACTAACAAAGACGTTTAAATGCCTAAGTGTCAATCTGTATCAACACTAACTGGGATATGGTTTGATTATGGTTTATAATCAACATTCCAAGATCATCATTGATCTACCATAAACATATACCTAATAGTTGTTGATTTTATCTTTGAGGTTTTTTTGAGAGCGTTTCATCAAACCATTCATTTTCGTCATTCTAATTTTGGTCTCGATGATTCTATGACTTATGGTTGCATGTTTGGTGTTGATTTTTCAAGCCATGTTCTACCTCGAACTACAAATTTTCCTTTGTAACATGCCTCCAGTAGTTTGAGGAAATTTCATTGGAGGAGAAATTGTAGAGGTAGATGAATATTTCTTACCTCTATTTTGTCAAGTAGGTTGGTGACAATTTTTGTAACTGTTTCAAGGGCATAATAATGAAGTGGTCAAGGATTTTGCTGCTTCTTTTAATGGAATAATATATTATGTTGGTGACCTCAAAATTAAAATAAATTTGATTTTTGTGGCATTAGCCACCCAATTACCATTGGAAGGTGAGTGTTGGTCCAAAAACGTTACAGTCAAAAGCATCTCGTGGAAGAAACTACTAACGAATAAGGTCTATGAATACTCCATTAAAGGTATGCCTATATCATTTATCAAACCAAAATGGGGTAACCTATTACATTTGATTCATATATACATAACCTCAAAGGGTTGTTATAATGTTTCTTTCATGTATCACATTCAACTTTTGATGGCCTTTTTAGACAGAAACTTAGTTTTACATATTTTATTTTGAAGAGTTTAACAAACATGTCAAAGGCATACCAAGCCAAGCATAAAAACCCTGAAATATTTCTTTTCCATAATGGGTTAATTTGTATATTGGTTAGATATTATTTAGTTGATATTGGTGATAATTGGGATTTGTTTCTCACATCAAATGGTTATGGTAAACCCTAAGTGTTTGATCTTGTTCATTATTGTTTCACTATGGCTCCCAACCCTTCTTCTGTTAATTCAACTCTATCCATGGTTGAGGATTTACAACAGGATGAATTCAAGGTATCTCCTCAAATTCTAGGGTCACCCTCTTCAAAGGATAGCTAAATTAAAAATTCCAAAATCTTGGCTTCTTTCTGGTTACTAGGAGTGTAGCCAAAGCTCTTAGGTTCAATTCCATTGTTGAATCTCCTTGGCTTGAAACACAACATGTTCAACCTACAAACAAACAAGAAATTAGTCAGATATAGAACGTGGTAAAGATAAAATTATTGCAAAGAAAAATTTGCAGGGATTGAAGAACCAAGCTTAAGGGTTCTCTTGAAACTGTCCCTTTGGTTGACTTGGAAAAGAGTCTTGAGTTGTCTCTGAAAATAAATAAGTCACATTCTCAGGATCCCTTTCCAGTTCATGAAAATATTGTCAATTATGGTGATGCTTCCTTTGGAAATCCTCACTCTAATGATTTAATTACAAATATATAATGGAAACAACAATACTAGCTCACTGTTCCTCATATGGAACATAGAATTAGACGACTAGTTTATGAAAATCACAAGTTAAGAGTTGTGTTCCATAGAAATGTTATGTCAAATGAAAAAAAATCATCTTCCATTGAAGGTAAAACTAGGTCTACAAATACTCACATTATGATAAATTCTTGAACCTCAAGGTTACCATCTCCTCGAAATTAAACGGACTTAGTGCTAGAAAATAGTCAATTTGTTTGAAATGTGATGCAAGTAATATTTATTTATTTATTTTTCTATTTTTATGTAAAGTGTGTTATAAAATCGTACATTTTGTAATAGCTCCATTCTAGTTTCATTGTTATGTTATCTAATCTTAAGGTATTTTCTTAACAAGTTCCAATGATGGCAAGTTATCTCTCTTGGATAGTACAATTTGGGATGCCTTCACCCACTGTGTGTCTACTTGTAATCTAATATTGGAATCATGCATGTCGTATGCCTTATGTTAATTTTCTCATAGGCCTAGAAGGCATGGACATTAAACTTTTCTCTTTACTTACTGTAACCGAATAATGCAAAGACAAATTTATTTTCAATTTTTCTTGTAAGGCTTAGGGCCTTTGGGTATATAAACTCCTTTGGTTTCCTTCCCCAGAATGTAATGCTTCCAATCTCAGCAGGCCTACACAATTGAGTACATCTCTTTGTCATAGGTGGGATACTTTCACACTGTGTCTGAAAGTGTCTCACTTCGATATGCCACTGGATTCCCTTGTTGAGTAAGAGCTACACCAATAGCATAGTCAGAGGCATTTGTCTCAATCTCAAATATTTGTTGTAGGTCTAGTAATGAGAGCACTAGTGCAGAGAAGAGGTGATGCTTCAACTCAGAAACCACCTTCTATTGGGATTCTGACCAAAAGAACTTTGTTTCCACTTGCCCTTGGTGACTTGACTTAAAGGCCAAGTAATATGAGAGAACCAAAACATGAACCTGCGATAGAAATTGGAAAGACATAGAAAATTTTGGAGCTCTATTAGAGTGGTTGGGACTGGCAAATCCCGAATGACTTGTATCTTGGATAGGTCCACATGCACACCCTTCTCATCAATTATGTACCCAAGATATTGAACTTGGTTCATGCCGAAAGTGCATTTCTCCAAATTGGCACACAACTTGTGTTGTCATTGGGTTTGATGGGCCTGTCGAATATGGTGAAGGTTTTCTTCCCAACACTAGCTGAAGAGCAAGATGTCATCTAAAAACACCACCACGAATGCATTGGTGAAGGTTTGAAGATGTCGTCCATCAATCTCATGAAGGTTGCAGGATAATTCGTCAACCTGAAAGGCATGAAAAACCATTCAAAAATGCCCTCCTTGGATTCAAATAAATATTCAATCAAAATGATAAAATATAAAGGTCATAGTTTACTAAAGAATTATCTATTACATGGGTTCTAGAGACCAAAAAGATAGATTTTAGAACTCTAGAAAATCATAGATGGTTAAATCTTGGAGTTGGTTGTTGTTAAAGTGAAACTTATCAATATTTAGTTCCAAATTTTCAAGATGTATTTTCATGGACTTACCGAAACATAGAGGAATATGACAAGGAGTTCATTTAACATGTGATTCCACTAAAAGGAATGCTAATCTAGTCATATAGAAACAAGAATAATCAATCCATTAAGTGAGAAATTGATAAAATGGAACGAATCAAAATCATCTTCCAAATACGACATTTTGAATGGATTTCAAACTCAATAATAGTTCATAAAAACTAAGAAATAAGGCTCTATATTGATTTTCATGACCTTAGTAAGGCTTTACCTAAGGAAAATTACTCATTCCCAAACATTGGAAGATTTCTCCAATCAGTTACTAGATCACTGATATATTCTATGTTAGATGTATTTTATGGACGCAAATAAATATTATTTGTCGAAGATGATAGGAATAAGGCAATGTTCATCACACCATGGGGAAAATACACTTATGACGACATGCGCTTTGGATTGAAGAATGTTGATGTAACTTTTAAGAGAGAGATGGACCACGAATTTAGAGATTTAATTGGAAAAAGTATAACATATTATCAATATGATTTAACAAGTTATTCCAAGTTGAGATCCTCTCATTGGAAATGATTACAACAATTCCTTCAAAAATGTAGGCAATACGTAATATCACTTAATCCTAAGAAATGATTCTCGGTTGTATTCCAATGGAGGATGTTAGACCACATTGTGATTCATAAAGGAATATATATTTGTTAGGGTTGTTTAAGTAAACACCTTGGTTAAGCTACCAATGTTTTTCTGACTCCAGGTATGTAGAACCCATGGTTTTTCCCATGATATTGATGTGAAATGTAGCTTATTTAAAGGCCCAAAAAGTCCATGTTATTTTGTCCTGCTAGGCAGTGGGATCAAAGAATGGTTTCTTTAGAAATCACCATTTATCTTGGTGCTATGTGATCCTACTATTTGGTATTAGAGAGAAATTCGTAAATATCATAGCCAGATAGTGTTGACACATGCCCAAGTAAACTAGATCATAATTTGGAAGAACACAGAGGCTTGGTAATGGATTTCATGAATGCGGAAGTTGTGACAAAAACTAAGCCTAAATGCTTTGTATCTTTGAGTGATGAGAGTAGTGGACGAAGGACAACAACAAGAATTCTGCCAACAAGCCTTGTGAATTTTTTGTTGCAGAAGTGAATATCGTTGCAAGGATCCATTTTGGGATACTAGAAGCCATGAGCATCTAGTGAAATGTTGGAGACATTGTAAGTGAGAAGTAACTGGAAAGAAAGGCAGTGCAACAAAGCAATTGGTAGTTGGTTTTCTTGAGAAGTTTGAGAGATGTCATTTAATGCTATGTTGATGGAAGTGGAGCCAAAAAGGATGTGTATGAGTTTGTAAAATCCATAGGAAAATTTAAGGAAACAAAGTAGATTGAAGGAACCTCAACGTCATGCATCATGAAGATACTTAAAGTCAATAACCAATATGTGATGTGCAACCTAGCACATGGTTATACAATGAAGTACTTGAACATATAAGAGAAGGAGCACTTTGTCATTGAAAAGGAGCCTAAGAAGAAAATAGATCAGAGAGAAAGAGGAGTGGCCAATGTATAAATGATGAGGAATTCACTCGGGTGGACTTTGAGAAGTTAGCCACAGTGATCCCATTTTACAAATTAAGCCCCAATATTGTTTTCAATGAAATTATTTTAGAACTCAAGATGAAATGTAAAAGGCAAAACAATAGATTTATTTATGAGCATGGAGGCAAACTATTCTATAGTTGTGGAGTTAGAAAATTCTCATATTTTTTGTAGGTGTCCCTGCGATGGTACTTGGTGAAGGGAAAGAGATAATATTTCATATTCATTAAAAGACTAGGTGAATGTAATTTTTGTTGAAATGACATATCAAGGTAAACAATTTGAGAGAGTAATAATGAATCTAAGACACAACCATATTTTTCTCTTTTTGTTATGGTCCTTCTTGGTCCAATATTTTGTCAACATTTTTGTTGGTTTAGTATCTAGATCCACCAAGATCTAATGATATTTATCCATCAGTAAATCCTCCATATTGATCTTCCATAGCTAAAAACTCTATCTGCTGATTTTTTTTATCTCTATCTTTCAATGTTTACCATTTCCCTTCACTGCAAGAATTGATCTTGCAGACCTCCTACTGTAATAGGGCCTACCACAAGCTTGAGAAAAACCCCTTCAGTTATAAAGGTGTCCCCTTGAAGCCAAAACTACACTAATTCCAAATGTATAATTTACCATAGATATCTTAGCTTTTCCGAGAGGAAACACTAATTCAATTAACAACAAACATTAATCATATGAACAATTTCTTCCCTAATGTTGGGGTTTTCTTGAGGTCAAAATTTTGCATATGATTAACAATTGTTACTGATTGGCTTAGTTTTTCCTCTCACTAAATTTAATATCTCTCCAGTAATTCGACATTTTGTATCAAATACTAGAGCCTAAGCCTCATTGTTGTCTAGGAATACCACTTCTTCAAACATGGCCTATATTTTGAGTTTTCCATCTTCTAAATCCACTACTTACTTGATAGCTCTAGGATTATCATCAATAATAATGAAAAATTTGAACAAAAATTAGATGGAATATATCTCTCTGGCTTCCTTCTTTCCGAAACTAATCTCCTCAAAACTAGAGCGTGTGGTTCTTATTATTTTGATTGTTGTTCTTCTATGGAGTATGCTTCTTCATCCTTCTATTCAAACTCTATCTTATTTGGTTCCTTTTTCCTTCCTAGAAATTCTTGTTTCATGAAATCCTTCACTTCTCTAAATACTATATCTTGATTATACACAACCTTCTTTCTTTCCAGGTTCCAAATCTTGTAACCTTTTAAACCAATACCTAATTAAGGAACACCTTTCATATTTATTATCCAACTTGGTTCTTTTCTCCTTTGGAACACATACATATGCATCAAAACCAAATACCATGAGATGTGAGAAAGAGGGTTTCTTACCAATCCATGCCTCATGAGGGTTCTTGTTCTCTAATGTTCATGAATGTGATATATTAATGGGTAACATTTATTAACCACTGCCTCTACCTTGAATTCCTTCCCTAATTCAACACCACTGAGAATGCTTCTTGCCATTTTCATTGGTGTCTTGTTTATCCTTTCTGTTGATGTTTTGGAATGAATGTGTCACTTTGTATGATCCAAACTTATGTAGGAATGCAACGTAATACATATATAAACATAAACACATAGATGCAACAGAAATAAAACTTCATTTTATTAATATCAAATAACTTACATATGCTTACTTATAGAATAGAAATAAACTAGCTTAGGAAATGATAGCTTATCTATGAGAAGAGATGTGGCGGATACATGCCTCTAAATTGTGTTACAATGAGGCTCAAAGGCCTATTTATTGTTAAGAAACAATGGAAAGCCCTAAACATCCAAAAACCTAACCATAGGAGATGAATAGGCAAAAATATGGGCCTTGTTGGGGTAAATTGGTACATCAACTTCCTAAGGTCGTAACTTGGCATATGATTTCCATGTCTACCTGTTTTCCAAAAAAATGTTGTTTAGAGCCTAAAAATGGCTCTGGAAGTTCAGGACCCAAAAAATACCAAAAATAGTAAATTGTGCTACAATTATCGAAACTGGAAAAATAATGGTACAATGGTGGGGGTCCAAGTGGAATAGTTCAGTTTCTACCAATACCCATCTGGATCAGTCCTCCCCCCTTAAAAAGAAATGGATGCCATTGCGTTGAGTTCCTCCATGAGATGGGAAAATGTTTACTGAACTTTGTCCCTGATGAACCACTTGCCTTGGTGCAAGGGTTGGCCAACATTGACAAACTAATATAGTTGGATTTGTTGCTTGCGAGTGTTATTGATCTGTGTGTCCATGATCCGATCACTTGTGGCATGTTCCATGTAGTCTAGTTTTCACTTTGTTGGTGTGAGTTGTTCTGGAATGTTTGATGTGTCCAATAATGGTGGAAAGTTTGGTCGAAGGTGGTCCACATTGAGCACTAGATGTAGGCCAAGGAATGGGGGAATGTTGAGCTAAAACTAATTGTCTCCCACAGCCTTGGTAATGTTTTAAGGCCCATATCAGAGTAGTTTGAGCTTTTGATGATATCTAGTGAGTTATACTTTCTAAAAATGGAACCAAACTTTGTCGCCCACCTCAAAATTGTGAGGCACATGATATTGATCATCTCATTGCTTGTAATTAGAATTGGACTTCTCCAAGATGTCACGAGTCTGCTAGTAGATGTGTTGGATGCATTCAATAAATCTGGTTGCTTTATTAGCCTTGGAAAACACACGTGTGGATTATGTTTGTGTAGTTGCATGAGGCATGGAAACATCAATCAAACACAATGGTTGAAATCCTAGACCAACTTGAAAGGTACTGCAACCATTCGATCTATGGACAATTGTGTTATAATTATGCTACAAATAGGCAAGGCTCTCTTCCCAGGTTCATGGATTCTTATAGTTATACATGCAGAGTATGTGCACTATCATACTATTGACAATCTCTGCCTAGCCATTAGTCAGGGGATGAAATGTAGTTCACTTATCGAGTTTGGTGTCCAATTTTTTCCAGATTCTTGACTAGAATGTGCTTAGGAGCCTACTATCCCAATCTAATATAATGGTCTATAGGATCCCAAAATGTACCCACACTCTTTCAAAGAAGATTTTGGTAGTGTCCTCTATTGTGATACTCTTCTTATAGGCTGCCAATATAGCCATCTTGGAAAACAATTCCACAACCACAAATGCATAGTCATTACCGTGCTTAATAGAAGGTAGGCTGGATAGATATTCCATGGATATTAATTCCCAAGGCTGGCTAGGAGTAGGAAGAGGAGCGTACAAGCGTTTCTTCTTGATGATTGGCTTGGCGATGGCGTAGGAAGTGCAAGATCATATATATTTCCCAACATCCTATCAGTTTTTTGGCCAATAAAAGTAATTTTGTAGTAGGGACACAGTTTTATCCACACCAGAGTGTCCTATGACCTAACTGTAGTGTGCCTCCCAGATTAGGTTGGCACACTTGCTTGAAGGAACACAAAGGTTGCTGAGGTAGCATAATAATGTGTCTGGGAGGTGGAAATTATGAACTTTCTTTCCATCCACTACTATTTGGTGTGCGGAGGTGAACTTTGGATCATTTTTGTATAGTTGTGGCCATTCAGAGGTCTCATGGCCACAACAATTGAGACAAGTAGCCAGTGATACAATTTGGGGTTAGCTGAGGTAGTCTAAAACATGATTGGTATTGCCATTTTTTTATTTAATGTTTAAGTGGAATTGTTATAGATATGTAGACCACATTTGATGGAAATCATTTTGCAACTTCCCTTGTGTTCGTATAACCTAAAGAGGTCGGTGATCAATGTGGATGACCCTCTCCTTCCCTAAGAAGGAATGCCTCCATTTCTGACAAGCGTTCACAATGGAATACATCTCTTTATCACAGGTGGGGTACTTTTGAATTGTATCGAAAAGTATCTCACTATGATAGGCCACTATATGCCTGTTTTGGGTGAGGACTACACCAATATATTAGTCATATGCATCGGTCTCAATTTTAAATGGTTGTTGTTTTTGGATTATTGGGGCCTGACCCAGGTTTAGAGTTAATTGAGCCAAACAAATCCCATTACTACTAGCCCTTTCGGCAACAGTGTGCAGAGCGTAGAATGTGGTCTTACCCGAAGTAGTATGGGAGGGTGCTAGAACCAGGTTTCCGCACCCTGGAGATGTCTATTGAGTTCAGGTGGTCCGCAGTTTGACCCTGCACGCATGTTTCTTCGCGCACTTTCCCATACTTTGCAACCCGATATATTACCTTCGCACAACCCTACCTAGGGGCTAAGCATCGCGCTCTATGTTATTACACAAGATCTTAATGGTATTTCAAATGTTAGTTGACTATTTTAGCCTACTTGCATGCTTTAAGTTATACTTAACAACATAAACCATTCATACAGGTGTGTGCGGTAAATAATGTTGTAAATAATACTGAGAGGGGGGGTGAATCAGTATTAGCAAGACAATTCTTTTCAATTCTTTCACAGATTTGTATACGCTACTTTAGTTAGAGAAACCAGCGTATATATGCAACTTCAGTGAAGGAAAACAACGTATAAATTACAGACATGTAATTTAATTATTCTTGAGATGTTGATTTTAAATCTGTGTGTTAGAACCATAGAAATAATAACCAGGAACACGAAAATTAATGCAAACAATCATACACAAGAACACAAGATATAAGGTAGAAACCCAATGTGGGTGAAAACCACCTGCTGCAATTTGTCTCTATGTTTTTCAATTAGAAACTTCTTTCTACAATGATTTTGTACTGGTGCAGTCCTTTACCGGTACGCAGGCTGCAACCTGTAGAGAGATACAACCCTCTCTCATTCTCCAGCTTCTCCTGGAAGGGAGCTACAACCCCCTTAGCTCTTGTACTAGCTGAGATACTAGTACGTAGGTGCTGACCTATAGAAGGCTACAACCTTCTCTTTTCTTCCAGGGACCACGTTTCATAATTTTTTAGACTGGATCAATGAACATCAAACAAACATCAAGTATATGTTCATCAACCAATCTCCTTCCACAAACAACTACTGAATCAACCAATAACTTCTCAGAATGTTGTAACCAGAAAACAATACTAGTAACCAGACACCAATGTTGAACCTAGAACACTGCAGTAATACACAAAAGCAGCTAAAACATATTTCAAGAGATGTACGCTACTTCACTATGTATAAACCTGCATACATGCGTAGCTGTATCAAAGTCAACCGGCGTATACGCTTTCTTTTCTTGCTGAACCTGCATGCATATGCACCTTTGCTGAGCCGAACCTACGTATAGATTTATAAAAAACAATTCACCCTTTTCACTTAATCAGACTTTAGTTATACTCAGATTAATAGATCTAATTATCCACCGATTATAAAAAATCAAAACACACAAAGATACTACTATTCAAGCCTTCAGAACTTATCCCTCTTTCAATGCTTAGGTTCCTTTTTGGATCTGATTCAACAATGCACCATAAACCAAACACAGTGTTCCCGATCTTGCTCTTCTCCAAATATTTAATACTTGAATCAATGCCCTTGCCAAAAGATGTCCTTCCCTTTTTATAGTCTTAGGCCTTTCTTAACCATGGTCCAAAACCATTGAAAACCAATACTAGGGACCCAATACCAGGGTTCACTACTTTGTATGCAATACCAAGGATCAAAACCATAGGTTCAAATATGTCATACTAAACACCATGGACCAACCATAAGATTTCCCACATGTACGCACTTTTCTCTGCATGAAAGTGTGTGTATATGTATACACACCTTTTGATAGGTGATCTCGCGTATATACACAACTTTTCTAAGAGGAACGTACGTATACCTCATTTTCTTTCATTTTAATAGCTTGAACTGTTGATCTGCCATTTCAGTGAGTTGCCATCAAGGACAACATCTGTACCATAGTGCGGAACCTATGTCATAATGCCAACAATCTCCCCCTTTGGACTTGATGGCAACCCCAAGTGACTCAAATTCATTCTCCCCCTTTGACATCAAGGGAAAAGGGTTATGCTCCCCCTGAGAACATGCTGAAATCTCTACTCTGCTGTGCTATCCAAGCTCCCCCTGATTGTAGGCAAGGTCTGCAAGAGGATGTTTTACAAAGAAACATGGCTTGATACAACATAGATGACCTTCCTATCACCAAAGACTCATACATACACCCATATCCCAACCAAGTGGGGATACACCAAGTGTTATAGCTCCAAATCTCACTCTTGAGGTTTGTGATGCTGCACCCATGGCCTAGGGCAACCCCTCCTTCCAGACCTGGTCCAAAATTTAAAAAACGGTGTTTTATTCCCTATACGCGGCATTGCCCTGAGCTAAACACGTGTATACGTGGGTCTGTGTATACCCAACCCGCGTATATGTCTTAAAAAACTTTAAAAAAAATCTCCTTAATTTCAGGCGGAGATCACAGGTTTCACCTGTTGATTACCTGTTAGTGCCCGTGGCCCAACTGTTCCCAACAAATTCCCAACTAAAAAAATAATTTGGGAGAAGTATAAAAAGGCTTCAATGGGAAGGCCAAAGGGAGGAGAGAAAGGAGAGAAGAGAGAGAAATATTATTATGGTGAGATTTCGTTGACCAGGTCTGAAGATCCTAGTGCCTCCTGCACTTCCCTCATTTTAGAGGAAACTCTTGTTTCCTTGTGTGTGTTGATGACTTCATACTACTTGAGATATCATGGAGTAAGTCATGGAAGGAGTTTGTTAAAGGCTTGAGATTGGACGAATTCAGGAGACGGTTTCGCTTGGAGTGTACGAAAGGATGAATTAGGTGAAATTATAATTTCTGTACTTTATTTGTCTATAATAAAAGAAACACATGTGTTTGTTCCTGATATAAATCTTCTTCATGTTTGTGATATTCATGTTATGATTCATATGTGAATGGTTGCTTAATTGCATAACTAACTACCTTTCATTATAATACGAAGATGTTTTCTTTGTGATGTTTAGGCCATATACTGTTGTACTTTCTTGAATTGATTGTTTTGCAGGTCAAAGGAGAAAAAGGAACTCCAAGAAGGGTTCGGACCCTGGAAGGAACATTTCAAACATAGGACCTCAGGTACAGCCTCTATCGTAGAGTTTGCTTATAGTAGCATTATGGTTGTATGGAATGTGTGTTTCTTTGAATAGATAACCTCCAGTCTGCTAGGTATCCACCCAAGACCCTAGGGGAATTTATCCCACAACAGAACTGGAAACTCCACTGGGGACAACAATATTGTTGTTCCTAGTTTGGGTGTATTCAAGCCAATTAGGGTTCAACTATCTGTTTACTTACTTTTGTTGTGTAGTTTGTTCCTGAATTGCAAGCTTTGATCAGTTTTTCCAGACTGTTTTTTTTGTTTTTCTTGAAAGCTTTTATATACGCTGTTTTTTCTGTTTATAGAAGCATATATACGCATCTTTCCTTAAGTGAATCTGCGTATATGCATGTTTCCTTAAGCCTTGTCGCGTATACATGCACCTGTGCACAAACACAGTCACGTATATCTTATAATTTTCAAGATTTTTAAAATCTTTTTGTTTCTAGAAGTTTGTATGCTGGTCTGATTCAGTCTGGAATAGTTATTGTTCTGTCATAGTCTTTAGTTTTATTGCAAACATTTTATTTCAAATTCTCTCTGATTCTGAAAAGGTTGGTCTTTTTTTTTTCTTGCAAATGTCATTGTTTTTGCTTAAGCACACAAGGTTTCTTGCAAGGAATCTTGGTTTCTCTGTGTCTTCAGGGCAAAAGGATTGATTCCAATCTTTGTGTTGAGTTTTGTTTTGGTGACTTTTTGGTTTGCATATTCAAACTATATTTTTATGACCATATGCTTTTCTTGCTTTCCTAAAGTTGTTGGTTCACACTTTCTTGAAAGTTGTCTTTTCAATCTTTTGGTTTACATCGCCAAGCTCATCCCGCTGCTTTTTGATTGTTAAGAGCATTTCGAAGAACCTTTTTGTTGAGTTCTCACTTGTTTTGTATTGTAAATTTGCAAGTGTTTCATTTCCTATTCTTCGATCATAAAGTTTTAGTCTTGCTAGAGCACTTTTGAAAAGTCATTTTTGTTTTGCTTTTGAAGGAAACTTCTTGAAACTTTGCTTTGCTTTCTTGAACTTTGTTTTGATTTATTTTTCCTTTTTGTTGAGTGAAAGTGCATTTTTGTTTGTCTTCATCTTGCTTTTAGTGCTTAGACGAAATAAGCAACAACACTTATATTCCATCTAAACATTTTAAGTGGTAAATAAAAAATTGATAAGCAAGCAACTTTCATTTCTTGGTTTAAGAGTAGTCTTGAATTTTGCATCAGCATGTACTTGTTGCATTAGGATTAATTTGTGCATATTTTTAGGCATCTATAGTTTTGTTAGCTTTTGTGAGTGTGAATTTTGAAGAAAAGAAAAGAAAAAGTTTTAGCTTTATTTGAAGTTCCTCTGAACCCTGTAGAAATTTCTTTCATCAAAAAATGAAAACAAGTCCATTTGCATGTAGTTTTGGTTTTTATTAATTTCTTTTGCATCGAAACACCACTAGTTTCACTTCCGCTTATCCCTTGACTTAAATAACAACCCATTTAAAATCAAGCCCTAATTAAAATATACTAGAACTTTTTATATTTGTCAAGTTAGACACACCAACAAGTTTTAGGATATTTTAGGGCCTTGGATTAGGTGAGTGGAGAGTTAACTCTCCAAGGCCATTTAAACTGTCAAACATAGGATTCTGAATAGTGAGCGAAAATCCAATAGTGTTAGGAAGACTAGGAAAGCTATGGATATGGGAGTTAAGCACGAGGGTCTGTGAAGACAGGGAAGAGAGATACCCCCTCTCCTACTTGTCCAAACTTACCTCACGACTGTTCTACCTGGCTTCTGATATGAGTTGGTAACCTTAGTTGCTACTCCTAGGGATCCACACAGGTGATTGCAGAGGGAAATCCCATGGCACCTGAGGTCGACGTTGTATCACTCTCAATGGTACTACTAGAGGGAACCCTTATGAAGCTTGGGGGCTTGCACTGACACAGGCTGTTGTTAGGAGGTCAGCGTAACTTCCTCTGTTACCTTCACTGGTAGGACTAGGCCGTCATTATCCCAGACTATCTTTGGAAGACCCCTTACTTCACTTTCTCGTATTTTGGTGTTCGGTCCTAATCACCCGGAGTGGAAATACTTGAAAGTTGTTTGACTAGCTAATATCTTTTAGGGACTATATAGTGTGTGCTCTATGCTCTTAGTCGGCCTAGCTTTCAATTTTTTGAGTCTTTAGCTAGATCTTAATAAAAAATTCAAAGTAGCTGACTGATCACCTAGACGGTCTCGAAGACTTCGTGGTCTTTCACCACCAAGTTTAGAGCCTTCTCCTAGAAGGCGCAGAGGTAATACTGCTAGTGGGTTTCATCCCGTGGCAGCTGACGTATTGGGGATTGATCCTCCTCTCGGGGGCATTAGTGTTCAAGACAGACCTGGTACTTCTATAGAACAAGAGAAAAATACTCTAGCACTTTATTGAGTTCTCTTTCGGGCGGAAGATAACGTAGAGGTAGAAGAACTTTCAGAGTTGTTAGCGCCTCCAAATTCGCCCCTACCTTCTAGTCATCCGGAAGTATTAGAAAACGTTGGGTCTCCAATGCATAGACTGTCAAGTCTAGGTGACATTACACACTTACCATCGATGACCACTACTGGAAGCATGGCTTCTACTACAAGTGCTACGATTGTACAGACTCCAATATCTGTACAAGGGGGAGCAACTATTTCCATCCCCTCTGCTTCTTTATTCGGTTCTTTTGCTAGCACATCTTTAGTTGGGTCTACCTCCATTCCTTCTACGAGTGGAAGTGCCCAAACCAATGCTTTTAGTTCTGGATTCTTCCCATTTGGCACCCATTCACAGGGTATTCCGTCAGTTTCGTTCACTGCCTCCACCTCCATTATGGGTGGATCGGCTTCATTCCAGGGTTTTCATTTTGGAAGTGGTCATATACCACATTCCAACCCAAAAATTGGATCTATGCCTTTCTCTTCTTTAGGACAAGGTAGCAATCCTTTTCAAGGTTGGACTAACCCTGCAGTTAGTAGCATGGGAATTGGGAATTCATTTCTCGGCCAACAAGGGAATAGGCCGTACTCCACAGTTAGTTCATTCCAAAGTATTCCTTCTTTAGCTTCAGCTTGGGATCCTTAACAGGGGTTATCAACTCCTTATAATCCTTTAGGAGGAAGCTTTGCCAGTTATGGAGGTTTTGCGACTGGAGTTGGTCAAACTCCGAGTTATGTTGGATCACAAGGCTTTCCTTTTGGTTCAGCTGGTTCTATTGGTTATTTTGGGCAGCCTAGTGCCTTCCAAAATCCAGGCCAATCTTTTCAGAACTTTGGGAGCTCCGTCCAGTCTGGGTGGAATCCCTAAGGTCCTCCTAGGCTTCCGTTTCTGGCAACTTTGAACTTGCTAAATCTCACAAAATTAACAAATGATCCAATCAAATACTATCCGGCCTGGCCTCTAATCCCAACCAAACTCCCTTCAGACATTCCAAAATTCGAAGGTAAGAGTGGTGAAGACCCAGGCGACCATGTAACCACATTCCATTTGTGGTGCTCATCAAACTCCCTTATTGATGGCTCAATTAGGTTGAGACTTTTTCAATGCACCTTGATTGGTAATGCGGCCAAATGGTACATAGAGTTTCCAGGGGGCAGCTTTACATCTTTCACTGACTTAGCTAATATTTTCTTAAATCATTTCTAGTTGCCTGTCCGTTATGATGCCGAAACTGAACTTTTGGCCAATTTTCGTCAGGACACGGAAACTCACATTTTTTATCATATTCAGGAATGGAGATGGAGAAAAAGGCTCATTAAAGCCAAAATCCCTCCAGAGTACCGTCTAGAATGGTTTTTGAAATCTTTACAACCTGAGATCTCTATTGACGTCTCCATGTCTGAGTCTATTCCAAGGAGCAAGCTATTTTTAGGGCCCAACAATTAGAATTGATCTACTCTCAGTCTAGGATCTTATAAAAATACTTACCCGATGCTCCTAGGTCTAAGGTTGACATAGCTAATTCGAAGCCAGGTCCCCATGGGGATGCTATCGTTGGATCGGTAACACAAATGTGGTCAACTTGTTGAGCTAATTGCAGCAGTTGTCATTTCAAACTCCTCCTAACAACCAAGTCACATCATCTAATACTTCGTCTTCCCAACCCTCTTCGATTAATGTCGTCCAATCTAATAACCCCAAAGGAAATCAAAACTCCAATGGGAAAAAGAAAGGACAAGGTAAGAAAAAGAATCAGGATGGGAAGGCTGACACAAATAAATCTGGTAATAATGCTGGTGGGGGTAGAAATGAGTCTAGAAAGAAAGTCAAGTTTCCATGCAAACTGTGTAGTGGGGACCATTTAACTCATCTCTGCCCGAAGATTCAGGACGCTCAGCACTTGTTAGGATAGCAAGGGGCTTCTAGTTCTCAAGCTGTGTTAACCAACCCTTTTCCCCAGGGGTAGAAATTGCTTGCTGGTGTGAGTTCAAATCCTGGTACCTCCTCTGTGGGTAGCCAAGAAGGGGAGAAATCATCGAATGTTTTCATGATGGGTTCTAATTTCCATGTGGTTACTCGGTCACGTGATTATGGTGAAGCCAAAACTTCCAAGGACAGAAATGCTCCCAGAAATACCGACTTTCATATTGAGTGACCCCTTGTTGAGACTATACCACGGATACCGAAAGGTTTCGCTAAACACGTGACTATCAACCCTAATATTAGGGTAGCCCAAAATTACTCCATTGTTGAGGATCTGGCTCAGAGTCCATGTGCTATGTCCACTTTAGAAGTTCTTGAGTCATGTCCCACTCAAAGAAGTGCCTTGCTGTCAGCAATGGGGGCAGTGGATCCAAATATTTCGTTAGCTGTCACTTTTGATATGAATAATGTCAAAAAGAGACTTCCTCGTCATATGGCTTTCCAGATAAAGTCTACTTACCAGAAAACTGATACTTTTCGGATGGTTATAGATGAGGGAGCTTCCATGTGTGTCATGTCTATGTCATGTTGGAAGGTCATTGGATCGCCTTCGGTCGTTACTTCACCTACCCTCTTGACAACGTTTGATGGACATTCTCATAGGCCATACGGGATTATCTCGACTTTTCCTATATGTGTTGGAGGAAAGGTCATTAATATTGAAGTAGAAGTTATTGATGCTAACCTAAACTACAATCTCCTCTTAGGAAGGAACTGGGTATACGAAATGGATGTCGTTTTCTGACTTTGTTTCGCATCATTTGCTTTCCTCATGAGGGAGAATCATTAAGGTTGATCAATTGGACTACTCTCTAGTTGATCCTCGAGCAACTTCGGACTCTACTATTCCTTTAGTGGATAACCTCTGTCCACCTACTGAGAATCTAGGAATCGGGATGTACTCTTCATTGATGGGTACGTTCGATCTCCCCCCTCCTACAGCTAGAATAGATACAATTTCATCCTCCAGGGACCCTTTACATAGAGAGTTTGTTCAAGCTGCTTATTCTTCAGATCCTGGAACCTTATCTTCCACTGCAACCACATCAAATGATGGCAAGGTGGGTGGAATAGAATCTTTTATGTCTGCAGTAGAGCTTAGATGTGAGTCTATCGATAACTTTGCAGATGATAATCTTACTCCTTCCTCAAAGAACGAGTTAGATGATGATGTGGCTCATATTTGGACCCTTGATTCCACTTCTATGTCGGATTTCTTGGATATTATTTTTCCATCTGATGAAGTGATATTTGAAGCGATGAAAACTATAGATCAACCTTTGGAAGATTTACGTCGTTCCTCATGTTTTCGTCCTCCTTCACACAAAGTCGAATCTAGGTCCTCCAGGCTGACTAGCGATGTTTGTACGACTCCTTTGGCTTCAACATAGTTATTCACCAAAGGAAGTATATTGATTGGTTCGATCATAGTACCTATAAACATCCCTAGCAGCGAGTTGGTGGAGCCTCCTGATCGGCTCTACCTCAGGAATTAATTTGCTTAGGTTTTGGCCAAGCAATGGCTTCCTTGTACATTTTGTATATTTGTATATATTTTATCGAGAGTTTTTGATATCAACACTTTTTGGTCTACTTTGGTAGGTGTTGATGGATGACTTGGTCTATTTTCGATTCGCCGATGGTGCTAGTCAACACACTTGGAATCTTGCTTCCACAGCTTGGGTACTCTATTATCCAACTGGTCAATTGATGATATCAAGGGGGGTGTGCATCGGTCTTGCTTCAAACAATATGGCTAAGTATACTGTCATCATTAATTTTCTATCCGAGGAAATTTCTCACGAAATCGACTCATTGGTAGTTTATCTTGATTTACAATTGATAGTGTCACAATTAAATAACATCTATTGGGTAAGGGATCCATGTTTATATCACCAGTATTTAAGGGTGAGGTTGTTGCAAAGATCATTTACTTATATTAATTATTTTCATATTCCAAGATCCCATAATTGGTTAGCTGATTCTATCACTAATCAAGCATTAGACTGGAAAATCAATCATTTGTCACAATAAATTAAGCATCAAAAAGTCAAACTAATATATCTATATATATATATATATATATATATATATATCATAAAGCATCTCGAGTGTACATAAGTTTGTCCAAAAAATATACAAAATTGGGACCCAAATGCCCATAATCATGTCCACTATATCTAATTCCCCGGCTCAGGATGAGCAGCTATGTAGGCAACTACTGCATTGGCCACATGCCTAAAAGTGCAGACCCAGTCACGTGGCATGCCAACCACATGACGTTGCATCTCTACAGGAAGGTCCTCTACTGCCACCATCGGTACTCGGTGAGTCAGTCTCACCAGGTGTCACTGAATTGTGTGTAGCACTAGCTCTATGTCCGTAGCTGCCTCTTCGGCCCCTTGGGCGCAACGTTTGTGCCGTGGGAACTCATCTGGTCGTACCAGCCCAATATCTGGAACATGATCATCATATTAGTCATTTGAATCCTATCAATTTTTTTTTTCAAAATTCATTATTATATTTTAAAAATCAAAAAAATCATAACATCAAAAAACACTTACCAATGTCGCCCCATGCTACGGTCGGTGGTAATGCTAGATCAGGATCTCCTTGGAAATCCAACCCAGCATACGGGTAGTCATCAACGGCGATGATCTGCTAATCCCACTAGGAAAAGAAGTCGTCATCAAATGCAGTCCGCGGGACCTCCCCACCTCCCAGACGTTTCACTAGGTCAGCCCACCTGCCCATTCATGGATCTCGTGGGGTGCTGATTGAAACTGGTACTCTAGGACGGAGTGCAGGGACTCTCTCGAAAAATAAAGAACACAAAATAGTCCCATAACTGAAATTTTTGGTCTGTCCTCTCTTGATAGAAGTGAGTTGGCTTTTCATACTAGCCAGAAGAGGAGTACAGCAGTCAAACACGGTGGTGAGACAGTCAATTGCCACGCTCATGGTTAGCCATGATGCTTGGTGAAAAGAAGCTGATCCATTCACTCTGGCTATGGTGAACAGGATTATCCTCAATGATAAACTCGCCACATGTGTGATGGAAATTTGACTTCCAACTTTCTTTGGATGTCCCGGGAAATATATCTATACGTAGTCCTCAATCGAGAGACTGCTCCGTGTCCTGCCCCGAGAATGTACTACCTCTCCCCTTCGGGAAAGGCCGGTGATGAAATAGATATCTTCCACTTCCATCCTAAGTGGCATCTGGTCAATCATAAAAGTATCCTCCTCAATATTCCAATAATCAAGAAGCATCTCGAGTAGACATGTGTTTGCCTTCATATTTGGCAATTTGAAGAATTTTAGCAAACCACATCCCGTAAGGCTTCCAAAGCATCAAGATCATTCATGACCTCATCATCTACTGCGGTATGCTCTCTTTCTCACTAGGTGACTGGCATCCTGAAAGAAAAATCAATTTGAACCATTAGTTTTTGTGTTTGAAATGTCTGCGGCGTATATGTGGGTCCTTTTGCACACAGTCGGGTGTAGGGCCCGCGTGTACGCGGGTTTCATATTACTAACCCACGTATATGCTGCGGTGAAATTTTTGACAAAAATTCAGTGGTAGAACATTAATTAGAACTTCTAAAACCAGTCACAATCAATTGCAAGATAAGTATAAGATTTACCTGGGGACTTTGGAAGAATTTGAACGGTTGAATTTTGTGTACGGAAAGTTTTCTCCTTTTGCTCCCCTTTTCTACTCTCAAACTCAAATGGTGAAAATGGTGAGTCTAAAAACTCTTTTATAAACTTTGAAAATGTCAAATTTTTTCAAAACTTGATTTTGTTTGGTCTCATGTAACTTTTAACTTGGGAGCTTGGAATGTCGAGAATGGTTTGATTTTCAAGACATTTTTGATGTTTTTTTTCGACAGTTTCGAGACGGTTCCATGACTGCTGACCCGTCATGGTAGGTATCGTTTTCTTACTGGAATATAGGTTAGGGAAGCCATTTTTCCGTTGCATTATGCATACTAGCCTCCATCTGTCGATACCCTTGCCATTGGGTCGATCCCATTGTGTTACGGTTCGAAAACCATCTTCACTCGCCGATTCTTTAAATCATGACACGATGGTAGAGCCTTCTTTTACATGGGCATCCTAGTTAGCACCTCATTGACAATTGTTGCCCATGCTGCTCTGATTTGAGTAGGCTCGAGATTCCTCTGTAGTCCCGCCATGACTTATGCAATGAAGACTCATTCCTCTGCTTCTTCGCTTTGTTCTGGCCTTATACCCTAGAGGCTCCTTTGTGTTGAGTTGTATTACTGCATTGCATTTTGACTATTTGCACCTTTTGGCCTTGAGCCGACTTCACTTGGACTCATGTTTAAGCCAACTTTTGACCATGATAGCTGAAAACTCAAACTTGCATACCTATGACTTCTGCAACTTGACACACCTTGACCCGTGGAAGGAACATACCTTTGAGTGTCTTTGGCTAGTTTTCTCCTCCCTGCATTGAGCATAGGAATGTTCCCATCCCAGGAACTAGATCATCTGCTTAACTGACACTCGTTCTTTCCACTATACCATAGCATTCTTTTATTCTTTTTCCAGCTTAAAAGAAAAAGACCAAAAAAAATTATATATTCCAAAAAGAGCGGGACGGGACAGTATTTTCATTTATTGTTGGCAGCTAGAGTTAGTCGTGTCACCCTTGAACAAAGCACTCAAAACAAAGTCTCCTCCATTTGGGCGGGATTTAGTTTGACTTAGGTATGCCTTAACCTTGTTATTGAGTCAGTACTCCCCTGACTGGTTATCTCTTCCAATCATATGGAGGGTTCGTTTGTCCCTCCTGCGCAATGAGCTTATATAGAGTCATCGTATGCTGACACATAGTCACATTGAGGCGTGCTTTTGTTGAAAGGAAGTTATCTTGATTCAACCTCTCTGCGGTGTCTCTTGACTCATTTTTCAGTTGGCCATCCCTGGTTGTCAGTACTATGTCTATCGTCACATCAGTTATATGGGTCCTTTACTCGTGCCAGTTTGAGAAGGTCTCCATTGACTTCTTGTTGGCAGGTCTTGTCCTTATCGACGACGAAATCTTGCTCTGAGGACAGGCCTAGAGCTACACCCTAGCCCTATTTTCATTATTGATAGGTCACCTTGTGTTCAGCATCGATCAATATCATGGGTCTTTGACTGAGTGGTTTCCCTTGTGTTCGACATCAGCTTACATTATCACACATTGGGATTCATGCAGTACCTTGGTTTCCATTTGACCCTATTGGTGGATACCTCACCTTTGTGTCATCTTTCATTATTGGTTGGTTCAGAGGGTTTTTCAAGTGCGCTAGCCACATCTTGTGTACGTCGGAAACGTACTTTGGTCAGGTTACTACATCTTTTTCGTCCGATTCCTTTTGCATTATTGGGCTACGGGTTACACTCGCGCTAGACTGATGGAGGGTGCCTCAATTCTTTTCTTCTAGCGGATATTTCCCTATCAACTTCGACTCATTGCTATGGGGCAAAGATCTAGAGTTCATTTGGCAGTACCTTGGGGTTTCCAGTCATTAGTGGCAGATCCTTCACTATCAACAGTGGGAAACCATCATTGTCTCCTGATCGATAGATTCTTACAGGTGTTTTAATCCAGCTCATTTATTCACACTTGTTAGATTGCACTGGGTACCTTGACGCTCATCCTCATTATCAGTAAGTAGTCTCGCGTTTGTTAACGGTATACATCAATGACCGGTAATCAAACGATTTCTCACATGGTTGACTTTAGATCATTTATCCCCATGCTATAGAAATGTACCATGGTGGTTGGTGAAGACCTCAGGTTGTATCAGCATTTATTGGTTCACTTGACAGTTGCTCCTATTGCTGCTAGTTGATACCACTTCACCTTATATGTTGCAGTCATTCATGGTGACATTTTATATGCTGGTACCTGAGTTTGCAGTGTAGTACCATCTTATTCGATCATGCTCATTTGGTGCTTTTTGGGATCAGTCTTTGATATCAATGATCCACTTCATCCTTCAGCATCATTGACATTCAGACATGTACTTGTTCGATCTTGATCAGATGATCCATTATGTATTTTCCAGTCATTTATACTTGTATACTTAGTGGATCCACTTGTACTTGATATGCGGACATGCTGTACTTTCTCTAATCATGGGTATGCCTGCCTCAGGCAGTGCTTCTTTTCGATCTCCTTTTGTGGCATGGCAAGCTGAATTCTGGTGAAGTCCCTCTTAGTTTTCGACAGACTTCCTTTCCATGGACTTGCTTAATACATTTCGGCCATCATGTACCCCTTCTGACCTCATATATTAGGGGGCATCTGTTATAGCTCCAAATCTCACTCTTGAGGTTTGTGATGCTACACGCATGGCCTAAGGCAACCCCTCCTTCTAGACTTGGTCCAAAATTTAAAAAACAATGTTTTATTCCCTATACCTGACATTGCCTTGAACTAAAAGTGTGTATACGCGGGTCTGTGTATACCCAACCTGCGTATATGTCTTAAAACACTTAAAAAAAAATAAATCTCCTTAATTTTGGGTGTAGATTATGGGTTTCACGTATTGATTACTTGTTAGTTCCCCTGGCCCAACTGTTCCCAACGAATTCCCAACTAGAAAAATACTTTGGGAGAAGTATAAAAAGGATTCAATGGGAAGGCCAAAGGGAGGAGAGAAAGGAGAGAAGAGAGAGAAAGATTATTATGTTGAGATTTCTTGGACTAGGTTTGAAGATCCTATTGCCTCCTACACTTCCCTCATTTTACAGGAAACTCTTGTTTCCTTGTGTGCGTTGATGTATTCATACTACTTGAGATATCATGAAGTAAGTCATGGAAGGAGTTTGTTAAAGGCTTGAGATTAGATGAATCCGGGAGATGGTTTTGCTTGGAGCCTGTGAAAGGTGGAATCAGGTGAAATTATTCCTTTCTGTACTTTATTTGTCTATAATAAAAGAAACACATGTCTTTGTTCTTGCTATAAATCTTCTTCATGTTTGTGATATTCATGTTATGATTCATATGTGAATGGTTGCTTAATTGCATAACTAACTACCTTTCATTATAATATGAAGATGGTTTCTTTATGATGTTTACTCCATATACTATTGTACTTGCTTGAATTGATTGTTTTGCAGGTCAAACGAGCAAAAGGAACTCTAAGAAGGGTTCGGACCCTAGAAGGAAATTCTCAAACGTAGGACCTCAGGTACGCCCTCTATCGTAGAGTTTGCTTATAGTAGCATTATGGTTGTATGGAATTTGTGTTTCTTTGAATAGATAACCTCTAGTCTGCTAGGGTATCCACCCAAGACCCTAGGGGAATTTATCCCACAACACCAAGGAAATTACACGATAAAAAAAGAATATTACTTCATCCATCCCAGGCATAGTGGGGAAACCAAGATAGGCTGTTACATGACCTTGATAAGAAATGAGATACAAGGCTAGAGACAAAATATCTACAATAAGACTATCCTAGATATCAATAATTAACATGAGCAGCATTTGTCAATCATCATTCAGACCAACAACCATGTTCTCCCTCTGCACCTGTTCCACCTGAAAACAATAATTGAACCAAGATAATGACAACAATGATTATTAGAAGAATTATGCTCCCCCTGAACCTGTGCTAGATGGTCTCTGTCAGACCCAAATCAGACTCTTTTCATACAGAGCCTGGCCCACAGAATGTCTTCAAACCAACATATACATGACTGTATCTTCATAAACCGGCGTATGTATGCGGATACCCTATGTGAAACTCACGTACAACTAGAACAGACAAGTTTTAGCAGCAAGATGATGCATCAACTACTCCCAGTTTCTGTCTGAGATATTCAAATGTCTCCCTGGGTAGAGGTTTGGTGAGTATATCAGCAACCTGTTCCTTGGAGGGAACATACTCCAATTTGACCTTTTGTTCAAGCACTTTTTCCCGGAGAAAATGATATTTAATAGGTATGTGCTTGGTCTTTGAATGCATGACAAGGTTCTTTGAAATACTGATTGCACTTGTATTATCACAATAAATGGAGATAGGTGGAGTACAAGTGATTTGAAGATCTTGCAAGGTTTTTATCATCCAGGGGAGTTTTGTGCAGCAAGATGCAGCAGCCACATATTCTTCTTCAATCGTAGATAATGCAATTGAGCTTTGTTTCTTGCTGAACCGAGATACTAATCTAGACCCCATAAAGAATGCACCACCACTAGTGCTTTTTCTGTCATCCACGCTTCTTGCCCAATCTGTATCTGTATATGCATGAAGTGTGAGATCTGTACCTCTAGGATACCATAGGCCATAGTTTTGAGTTCCTTGAAGATACTTGAAAATTCTCTTTACTGCTTGAAGATGTGTTTCCTTGGCTTTGCCTGAAACCTTCCAACTATTCCTACTACAAGCATAATGCTTGGTCGGGTACCTATTAGAGAGAGAAGACTACCAATCATGGATCTATAGGTTGGTTGATGAACTGTTGTTGTTTCATCATTTGCACTGAGACTACATCCTGTTACCATAGGGGTACATACTGGCTTCGAATCTCCCAACGCATATTTCTTCAAGATCTTCTTGAGATACTTGGTTTGTGATAGAAAAATGCCATCTTTGTTTCGTTGGACTTGCAAACCAATAAAATATGTGAGCTCACCAAGAAGGGACATTTCAAATTCTTTTTGCATCACCAAGGCAAAGTTTTGACTCATGTCTTCCTCATTTCTACCAAAAATGATATCATCAACATATACAACAAGTATTAGCAACTTATCATTGTCAATTTTTACATATAGATTTCTATCTGTTGATCCTTTTACAAAACCTTGCTGATGGAGATACTTATCCAACCGATAATACCAAGCCCTTGGAGCTTGTTTAAGACCATAGAGAGCCTTTTTGAGTCTGCATAGAAGTTTTGGATCATTTCCAAGGATAAACCCATTTGGTTACTCAATGTATACTTCTTCATCCAAGTCTCCATTCAGAAAGGAGGGTTTTACGTCCATCTAAAATACTTTGAACTTCTGAAATCTAGAGAGAGCAAAGAACATTCTTATAGCCTCAAGTCTGGCAACTGGTGCAAAAGTTTCTTCAAAGTCTATGCCTTCTTGTTGCGCATACCCTTTACAAACAAGTGTTGCCTTGTTTCTAACCACATCTCCATTTTTCTTCAACTTATTTTTGAAAATCCATTTTGTCCCTATGACATTCTTATCTTTTCGTTTAGGAACTAACTCCCAAGTGTTATTCTTTCCAATCTACTCGAGTTCTTCCTCCATGGCCTTGATCCAGCATTCATCTTTGCATGCCTCTCTTACATTCTGTGGTTTAGTGGATGAGAGAAATGCTAGATAGCTTGAAGCTTCTGAAATGGTCCTCCTTGTTTTTACACCTACCTCTTTCTGCCACAAAATTTGAGATTCTGGATGATTCTTCTGAACGTATCTGGATGGAGTATTTTATTCTATCCTTATCTGTTCTTCTGGTGCCTCATGGGTTTCTTCTTCATCATGAATCTGATTTGATGTTGACGGATAGTCTTCGCCATCTTCGAAGTCTTCAGATTTCACTTGCCTAGGAATTTTCCATTCTTCGTCAACCACTACATCAATCCTTTCAACAATTTTACCAAGTCTTTTATTGTAACATTTGTAAGCTTTGCTGTGGGGAGAGTAGCCAAGTAAAATTCCTTCATCTGCTCTAGGTTCAAACTTGCCAAGATTTTCATCAGTCCTTTTAATGTATCATTTGCTTCCAAAAACTGTGAGGTATTTTACCGTGGGAGTCTTACCATACCAAAGTTCATGAGGAGTCTGAGTGTTGCTTACCCAAACATTTGTCTTGTTGAGAATAGTAACAGTGGCAAATGCAGCTTCACCCCAGACGGTTGCAGGAGTTCCAAGCATAGCACGAGCCATTTGTTGAACCGTTCTGTTCATCCTTTCTACTACTCCATTTTGCTGAGGAGTCCTTGCAGGAGAGGATTCCCTTCTTATTCCATGTTCTTCACAAAAATAGAAAAATTCATCTGAGGTAAATTCCCCTCCTTGATCAGATCTGAGGCATTTGATTCTACGATCTGATTCGTTTTCAACCAAAGCTTTGAATGACTTCAACTTTTTGAAAGCTTCATCTTTATACTTCATGAGTCTTATCCAACACATCCTTGAAAAGTCGTCATTGAACAATACGAAATACTCTTCTCCTCGAGGTGACCTCTTCGTAGTTGGACCACATATATCGGTGTGGACAAGTTCAAGTTGCCTGCTAGCTGATCCTTCCTTCTAAGGGAAATTAGTTCTGGTTTGATTACCAAATTGACATGATTCGCATATTTTATTGTCTGGAATTCTGATGTCAAGAAGATCACGAACCACCTGATATTTTCATGCTTTCCTTATCTAAGAGAAGCTAAGATGCCCCAATCTTCTGTGCCATAGCCAGTGTTCATCGTTCTTGCTTAGATAACATTGTTTTTTTCCTTCTTTGAATATGTATAAATTATTTGGAGTTCTTATGCCTTTGATCACTGTTTTTCCTGTGTCAAGCTCACGAACAATACATCCATTTGATCGAAATATTACCTTAGTTCCTTGATCGCACATTTGACTAACACTCAATAGATTATGCTTTAAGCCATCAACATACATAACATTTCCAGCTTTGACCTTCTTTTTCAACCAAGCAGAACCTTTACCTTTTATGAATGCAGGGGTATCATTTCCAAATGAGACCTTCTTTTCCCTTTCTAAGGCAGTATATGACTGAAGTTTTTCTTTATCACCTATCATATGTTTCGAGCATCCACTGTCAATGTACCATTGATTTTTCTATCTTTCTGCATATAAAGCTATCCCACATCTTTCTGGTTGCGGCTCTTTCTTTTTCCATGTTTTGGGACTCAATGAAGCTGGCTCCTTCTGAGTTGTTTTCCGAAACCTACTCCTGCATTCAAAATCTTCATGACCAAAGTTGTTACAAATAGAACATTCTATTTCATTTTCAAGAGCAGAAAAGTTATTGTAGGTCCTTTTTCATGATCCCAGTCATACTTCTTTGTTTTTGAGCTTCCCTAGTCATGATGGTCTTGTAGGCAACACATTGAGCAGCTTTATGACCAAAGTTATGACAAGAGAAACATTGGCCATTGAAGAAATTCCTCTGATTATTAAACCTACCAACCAATTGACTGTAGTTTCCATTGACACCCATTCTTGAGCTAGAATGATTTACCTGTGGTCGATTGAAGCTTCTGTTCATACTTGAAGTAGAATGCCCCTGATTTACTTGGTAATATTTGTTCATTCTTGAAATAAATGGTCCCTGAATTACCTGGTAATTTGCATTATGCTTTTGTTGTCGATTGTCAACTTGTTCACTTCTCCTTGCTGCATCAAGATAACTTTTGGAGGTGGATGGATTTTGCGCTTTCTTCTGAGCTTGATATGCTTCTTCGGAATATCCAAGACCTGTCTTAATTAGATTAGAATGCTGCACTTTGATAATCTCATCTAAAGTTTCAGATCCTTTAGCAAATCTGAGATTAAGGGCTTTTGTTTTCTCAATTTCTTTTCTAAGTCCCACAGTTTCACATTCTAACACTTCATTGTGTTTATCTTTTTCAGCAAGTTGGAATGTTAGAGTACCTATAATCATATTCTTTTCCTCTAAACACACTTTAAGTTTAGAAATTTCTTCATAAAGACCTTCTTCATTTATAGCATCCAAGAAATCATCATCTTCAAAATCCATCAAAAGTCTATTATCATTACCTTGTTCATCTTCATCACTATTTGAAAATCCACCACTATCTTCATGCATGTAATAGCTCTTCTAATTTACATTATGTTTTCTGTTCCATCTAACAGGTTCCTTACCTTTGTCTAGTTTATCTTTATGAGGACATTTTGTAGCATAATAACCGACTCTTCCACAAGCAAAGAATTTGAAAGGCAGCTTACCTCTGAATATTCTAGTTCCTCGTTGAAGGTTCTTGACAAAATTTGATTCCTCCTCTTCTTCTGACATATGTCCTAACTCATAGTAATTTCCTTTTCCTAAAGCATTGAATCCAGCTTCTCTCCTGTTTGATGGTCCTCCTTTTCTCATTTCCTAAGCAGTTTGAATTCCATGCAACTGTGACATGGTAAGGCTCCGTAGATTCTTCTTTTCTTCTATGGCAGAAACTTTTGAATCAAACTTAGGAGACAAAGATCTTAGAACCTTTTCAACCAAAACAACTTCTTTTATTTCTTCACCCAAGTTTTTCATACAATTTACAATCTCATCTATACGTAGGAAATAGCTAGCAACACTTTCATCATTATGCATTCTGAGACTTTCATATTAAATTCTAAGAGTTTGTAATTTTTCTTGTTTTACCTGTTCATCTCCTTCATATCTCAGAACGATCATGTCCCATATTTATTTTTCGCTTTTGAGCTGCATAACCTTGACGAATTCTGATTGAGATAGACTTCCTAATAGAGTATTGATAGCTTTTGCATTTGTTTCATACTGCTTCTTACCAGCTGCATCTATACGAGTTGTTGATGGAAATGTATATCCTGTTTCCACAATATCCCAAACTTTTGTACCAAGAGATTGAAGATAGGCAGTGATTCTTACCTTCCAATAGACGAAGTTGCTCCCATCAAAAATTGGTGGCCTGATAGATGCTTCTTTTTCGTAGTTGCTCATGATGATAGATCTTCCTTCAAGAGATCAAGCTTCTTCTGAAGGACCTACTCTGATACCAATTGTTGGAAATAATACTGAGAGGGGGGATGAATCAGTATTATCAAGACAACTCTTTTCAATTATTTCACAGATTTGTATACGCTACTTTAGTTAGAGAAACCAGCGTATATACGCAACTTCAGTGAAGGAAAACAACGTATAACTTACAGACTTGTAATTTAATTATTCTTCAGATGTTGATTTTAACTCTGTGCGTCAGAACCATAGAAAAAATAACTAGGAACATGAAAATTAATGCAAACAGTCATACACAAGAACACAAGATATAAGGTGGAAACCCAATGTGGGTGAAAACCACCTACTGCAATTCGTCTCTATTTTTTTCAATTAGAAACTTCTTTTTACAATGATTCTGTACTAGTGCAGTCCTTTACCAGTACACAGGCTGCAACGTGCAGAGAGCTACAACCCTCTCTCGTTCTCCAGCTTCTCCTGGAAGGGAGCTACGACCCCCTTAGCTCTTGTACTAGCTGAAATACTACTACGTAGGTGTTGACCTACAGAAGGCTACA
The DNA here is from genome assembly GCA_000404065.3 of Pinus taeda. Classification (NCBI taxonomy): domain Eukaryota; kingdom Viridiplantae; phylum Streptophyta; class Pinopsida; order Pinales; family Pinaceae; genus Pinus; species Pinus taeda. Next base: position 43,195 of record APFE030401213.1, on the reverse strand, counting down.
ACCTTCTCTTTTCTTCCAGGGACCATGTTTCATAAATTTTTAGACTAGATCCATGAACATCAAACAAACATCAAGTATATGTGCATCAACCAATATCCTTTCCACAAACAACCACTGAATCAACCAATAACTTCTCAGAATGGTGTAACCAGAAAACAATACCAGTAACTAGACACCAATGCTAAACCTATAACACTACAGTAATACACAAAAGCAGCTAAAATATATTTCAAGAGACGTACGCTACTTCACTATGTATAAACCTGCATACATACGCAGTTGTATCAAAGTCAACCGGCATATACGCTTTCTTTTCTTGATGAACCTGCGTGCATATGCACCTTTACTGAGCCGAACCTACATATAGATCTATAAAAGACAATTCACCCTTTTCACTTAATCAGAATTTAGTTATACTCAGATTAATAGATCTAATTATGCGTCGATTATAACAGATCAAAACACACAAAGATACTACTATTCAAGCCTTCAGAACTTATCCCTCTTTTAGCACTCAGGTTCCTTCTTGGATCAAATTCAGCAACGCACCATAAGCCAAACACAGTGTTCCCAATCTTTCTCTTCTCCAGATATTCAATACTTGAATCAATGCCCTTGCCAAAAGATCTCCTTCCCTTTTTATAGTCTTAGGCCTTTCTTAACCATGGTCCAAAACCATTGAAAACCAATACTAGGGACCCAATACTAGGGTTCAATACTTTGTATGCAATACCAATGACCAAAACCATAGGTTCAAATATGTCAGACTAAATACCATGGACCAACCATAATCTTTCCCACATGTACGCACTTTTCGCTACATGAAAGTACGTGTATACATATACGTGCCTTTTGATCGGTGATATCGCGTATATACGCAACTTTTCTAAGAGGAACCTGCGTATACCTCATTTTCTTTCATTCTGATAGCCTGAATTGTTGATCTGCCATTTGAGTGAGTTGCCATAAAGGACAACACCTGTACCATAGTGCCAAACCTGTGCCATAATGCCAAAAAATAAAAAGTATATTTGCAAATTATATCAATCCTTCATTAACCCAAGAACAGATACACAGAATGATAACAAACTTCTCTTTACTAATTCCTTCCTCGATTACAGACTTGAATCCACCCTGTGCACTCAGCTGTAGGGGTCTGCACACTGAGTTACGAACTACTAGGCCTCTGCGTACTCAACAGCAAAGCCTTCTCCTACTTTACGACCCAAAGACACACTTCACTAAGTTACTTATACTCTTCCTTCTCTACTATTATCTGTCTTCTTTTACACTTAGAACCTCACTCTATTTATACAATCCCATGGTCTATGGACCATGGGTAGGTCTATCTAGCCAACATTACATTACTAAACTAGGCCAGACAACCCTACGACTTTATTATACTTTCACGCCCCGTGCCCATAATTCGTGAATTTACAACACAATTCGGTCAAAACATAGGCTTTGAGCCCCAAAGCATGACTTGGGGGGATTCCATGCCCAACAGGCCCCCAACAAAAACATCGTGACTCACCCTCGAGTCACTTTGTCTACGCAACGATCTTTGCGATGAGTCCCTCCAACTGTTCTTGGACTACATGGAGGTCAGCAGTGCACTGAGCTTATGCTTGATGGATCTGCTGCATACGTTGTTCTGAGACATCTGCGTTTGGAGTGCTTCTTTGCATCAATGTGTAGATCCCCTATATGTGTGCGAGCTTGCCTTCAATGTTTGCCATGATGGTGAAGGCCTCATCGATCCAAGGTTGGATGCGTGCTTTTAGGACTGCTTCCTTATGTCATGTCGCATCAGCCTACTCCTTCAGTGCTTTAGCCTGCTACATTCATGCAATCCTCTAGGTGAGAACCACTGTCTATGCAATTCCTTGGACACTGTCATACTATTGTTGGAGTTCTCGCACCTCAGTCTCTAAGCGCAGGATGTTGGGGTCCTCCTGCAGAGTTGTGAGGACCTCAAGTGATTCTTCCAACACATTTGTGCAGTCTTGCATTGCACCTCCAATTTCCTCGAACTCCACTGTGATAGCATTAGCACGTTGTTCTCTGAATTCCAAGGGAATGGATGGTTGCACCTTTAACCGCAGCTCGACGATATGAAGATTTAGCTCCCACTAAACCTTTGCCATTTTATCTCTAGCCTTGTGGACCCCTGCTGCTAACCTATGGATCCACGACTATGCTGGTATATCTGCTGGGATGGCTAGCTCCAGGACGCTTCGGCAAGCATCGTCGATCACCTACACTAGCTATTGATTTTGTGACACCAATTCATCATGCTGCAAGCTTAGTTGTTCTGTAGTTATCTCCTGCTCATTGAGGACTTGGAGCATGTGATTCTCCCTAGCCCGCAGATCTGTAGTTATCCCACCCTGTAACACATATAATGTCTCATGTGGGAGGGTAGTGAGATTAACACCGGGACCTTTTAATGTGCTAACTGAAGGCCTGTTAGCCTCACTTGATGTCACTAGTGCCCCTTCTGACAACACTATTGTGTTCATCATCTGCGTGCGCAACATCTGCTCTTTTTCATGGATCTAAATGTGAGGTTGATTGAAAGGGAAGCAACCTGAGGGGGGCACACCTGTAATTCCTGTAACTACTCTCTCGGGGCCCCCAACACAATCTGGTTCTCCTACATGAAATCTTGGAGAGCCTCATTGGTGACATCGCACACCATCATGCTGATGTCATGCAGATCACCCTTGGTTAGGGTGATTGGGTCAATGGACAACTTTGAGACCTTGACCTTCTTTCATGACTCTGCCCACTCTGCGGGGTGTTGGCGCTTTAGCTTTGTGGATGTGGTTTGTGGGTTCTCACTTCCTTCTGTTGTTTCTGCTTCCTCTACATCTCGCCCCTATGAAGGCATCGTTTTTCCCTCGCCCACCTTCGCGGCCGCTTCCTATGTTGCTACTACTGTTGTGGCCTTTTCCTGTTCAGTTGCATTCCGTGCTGCATCCCGCGTTGTTCGCACTTCTGCTGCTACTGTTTCCTTCCTTCATTTTTCAGCCAACTGTGTGATGCGCATCTTGGCCTCATCTTTCCTCTTTTCTGCCTTTTACTTCTCAATTTCTACAATGTTTGGGGTGCGTCATTCCAATGGCCATGCCTCCAAAACATTGAAAATGGTATTTTTGGTGGCTACAGAGGGTAGCTTTGTCCACTACTTCGTTGAGTCCTTGTGCGCCCTAATATATATGTTATGCATATCTGCCTTAAATTTTGCAAAACTCTACAAATTGTTGTAAACCGTGGGTCACAACCATGGCTTGTGGTTGATCCACATTCATACGTTCATATCCATGAGCACCCAGAAGATCTTACTTTCGTGTATCTTGTTGGCACCCTTCATGGCCCAAAGCAAAGCATACTTCATGGCCTCCAGTAAATCTCTGTCAATTATGGGGAATTGACTATCCTCTAACAATTCCCTAGCTACGAGCACTATGGATAGCAACAACCATGAGTGGAATGTTTTGACCTATTCTTGGGTTTCACGACAATTCTCTAAAAATTATATGTAGAGGAATTTAGACCAGTTAAACTTGACCCCCTCCGTGCACTACTCAGCTAGTGTGACCACCAGCGCCGATACCTCGTCTGCATGACACTTGCGCATAAATTTTCCTGCGAGGATTTTGGTTGTTACACATACGGCTTTTTCCTTGATGCTAGAGATGGCGTAGCCCCTCTTCTTATTTTCTAGCTTTTAGTTCTTCTTCATAGCCTCCATAATGGCCAAATCACTGCCCTTCCCTTCCGATATGGCCGCAGGGTCCTCTCCTTTATATGAAAGCTGGGAGACGTGATGAATCAAGTCTGTCATGATAGGAATGGGCTCCTCCATCCATAAGCACCCATCATGCACCAGGCAGAGCAACTGTTTGATGACGAAAATGGTTATTGGGGTGTGGTGGAAATGCGACACCCAAAGTACGTTTAGAAAATTGACCTTTTCCACTGCGCACAACCACTTCCACAGCTCTAATGCTGTCACCACCCCCGTGGTGTTCTGCTTCATGAGGTTTCCAGTCTCAAGGTGAGGGAACTTATCGTGCTTAGCGAGCTCCCAATCTTTGAATTTCATGCTCGGTACATGGCCCAAGTGCATGCCTTCAAACATAATTCCATCTGGGAGGAGCGGTTTCTGGAACAAGCTCTTGGTCTCATCTAGGTCCTTGGGCACTTTGGCCTTCCATTTTCACAAGGGTACATAGGCGGGTAGATTTGTCGCAGAGTGCCTAGGCTGAGTATCCACCTCTATGCGTTCATCTTCTTCTTCTATGATGGTAAGATCCTGCAAATCTTCTTCTTATTCATCTATTTCTATAGGGATAGCTTTCCCTTTCTCCTCCATTGACAGTTTGTTATGCAACAAGTTTTGCAGGGACATGCGTACAAAAGCCATTTATTATTTATCATTCTTGGGTCTTGGAATGTGCGGTGGTTTTAGGATTTCTGCCACAATCTCGACACCTTCTGGAACATCCCCCACAGTTAGGGCATACGCGGCCTCCTTGACGGTCACTTGTGATATCTCCATACCATCCTTAGTTTTTTTCATTGTATCTGTGTTGCAATCTATCACTTGCAAATTCAGGGGCTCAATCAACACTCAACTCACAACACTCAGGGTTCTACTCAATTGCTAAATTTGCAAATGACCAAGTGTTTTTTGTTAGGCAGCCCTTTTTATTTTATAAGGTTGTTTGAATTCGAATTCAACCGTTTCCCCAATTCCAATTCATTAATGCTTCCTTGGTGGCATATTTTCCCAAATCTTGCTCATAAATTGTGTCTTAAATGCCTGCCGCCCACTCTATTTGGCCTCAAGTCAAGAATCCCATCATGAATAGCAACTTCAATGGTCACTTTTTGGCCAACCCACACAGTAGCACAACCCCCCGTGCGCAGATTATGACTCTTTGCTTTTGCGCACATCTCCAATATCATGCAGCTCCCCGACATAATATTTTATAGTCCCGCACTCCCTTCCAATTTCCTGGAGTGCTAAGACTGTTCTTCACTTGGCTGGTCAGGTGGCCACACAACCCATGTATAGTTCCATCCAGTCCTCTGTCATGGTTCCTGGAGAATCCCCACCTTTTATTGTGACGGTAGGCATCGCGCAGTTCACCATTTGCAACACGCTACCCTAGTCACTATGCTTAGCAATATGTGGTCCAAGCCAAGGCATCAAACTAATCAATTTGCAGCAATAGGCCTTAACCCTATCATTGTGACCACATGCTTCCTGCCTTATCACTTTTGTATTTTTTTCGAGAAAATATTTCTTTATTTTTTCCTCCTTATTCTTGACTTCTGCGTACATCAAAGCACTTTTCTTCCTCAACCATACCCTTTCCTCTTCAAGTTTGTGGAGTGTAAAGTTTCCCTGTTGGATTTCTTCATCAAGTCCCATGCATTTTGTTTCTTGTAGCTATGTGATCCCTTCTTTTTGGGCTTTGTGAACCCTTGTGTCTATGGGTACTACTATGCACAGACTAGGCTTTGCATGCTCCATAGGGATTACAGCATGTACTTCATACTTCAGCTTCGGAAGTGCCCGTGTGGTCAGTGTTTTGCGCATGGTCCTATAAGCCCATAGAACTACTGGTACGCGTAGGTCCTAGTCAGTTCACTTCACATGGTGGACCGTGTTCAGTGCTTCGCGTGCTTTTTCAAGAGCTTCTGCGTGAATATGCTTCTTCGTGCTTGGTCTTACCATACTTCCTGATCATCTTTCGCATCATTGCCTTGCCCATTCCTCCTTGCCAATCATGTTTCCTTTAGTGCGGATGGTGTGCCTTCGTGCAAGTTACACACCATATGCCTATACCCATCTGGACAGGTGGGTGCGCAGGCTGTTTCATTTGTCATACCCAGCTTTCATTTGCATCTGAGGCTTTCCAAACCGCATGTGCATCATCCTTCTGCATTCGTGCCAACCCTCAAAATTTTGTTGGTGTGTACCCCACCACCTCATGTGCGTAGCGTGCAGTACCCATTTCAGAGCATCAAACCACTATTGTTCTGGCACTTCTTTTTCAAATTTGTTCAGGAAATCATCCCCCTCACTCAACCCGTAATACATAGGTAGATCTCTTACCTCTATTTCCATGTAGTGCAATGGCCTTGTCATCATGTTACATTTGAGTGTGGTTACCTTGTGTAACTGGTTCTTTCATCGCTCTATTTCCTCGTCCAAATATGAGGTGCAAGAGCTTTCGCACTGCCATGAGTGCCTATCGTCCGCTATTGGATTTACCCAGTCCTACTCCCATGCGATTATATTGTAGATACAATCTAGATCGGCCTCACTATCGTAGTCGCTTACCGGCTCTGTGTAGCACTATGATTCTGCAGGGTCTAAAGGTACAACTACACGTAGTGACTTTTTCTCAAAAATCATCTTTCACTTCTTTAGATTTATCACTTCATTCATGTCAGTGGCCCAATCTATTCCCAATAACGTGGGATAGGGATTGTTGTCATCAACAGTCTCTATCACTTCGAAATCTACAAGTGCACTCGCACCTTAGATATCTACCCTTATCCCCTGCAATCGTACCATAGGTAGGTTATTTTTCTGGTTTTCCATTCACAATTGAATAGGAGAGCATTACAGTATAGGCCTTCCCATGTGCTCCCACATATGCTTTGGCAGGAAGTTCATATCTGATCCTAGATCCAAAATCACTTGATCCATTTCACATTCCCTGATCGGTGCCGTCAATCTCATCTCTCTTCCTGTTCATGTTGTGTGCTTCCCGAGCTTCCAGACTATGCGTAGTTCTCCTAGCATGGTCTCAACACATCTAATGATGAGTTCTTGCAGTCCCTTCACAAATTTTCTATCGCGTAGCAGCTTCATGCATGTATCCAAAAATGTAGTGAGAATTGATGGCTCCATTTCCAGTTCCAGTTTGTCTTTATTTCCTGAGGTGGAGGCCTACACGAATCTCTTCTTAGCTTCCATGAATGTCTCCTTAGCGTGCTCTAGATCAAATTCTGGTTCCTCTGTTGGATCCTTGCGAACCCAGGAACTCTCTTCGGGTTGCTTGCCTTTGTCATCTCTTGTCGTAATACCACTTTGGAGCACGATATTTACATTTGGGTCTTCCTTGCATGGCTCAGACCTCATCATGTATAGGTTCTTAGTTGGGGGAGGTTGGAGTGTTCCTTTGTCATGCAACCTTGCTATCAGCGTGGGAAGTCCTTTGTCTCATGATCAAAATAGGTATAGTATAAGCATGATGGTCCCGTTGGATTTGTACCATCACAGTCATAATGCTCTGGTTCTCCACAATTGTAGAATACTAGTTTTCCGCGACCTCTTCTTGGTCCCATTCCACCTCAACCTCGTCCGCACCCCTAAAATCTAGTGCACACCATCCTGCATTTTGATTGAGGGCTTGTGTTTCAGTCTAAACTCTTTAGGTAAGATTCTAATCCAAATCAATTCATAACTTCTATAGGTGCACTCATCGTGGCCTACTGACTTGCAGAAATTACAAAACAACTGTTGGGAACTCTGCGTATACTTTTGTAATAGATGGTAGTTATATGTAGCATGCTTCCCCCCTATCTGACAAATCATGCACCATAATCTAGGTGCCACACTCGGTCCTTCTTGTGCCTATGGTCTCAATGGCATTGGTCCTCCTCCTGCTAGGTAGTTCGCGAAGACTTGACAATGGTTGTTGTCATGTCCTTGGCCTTTGCACTTTACACACCATACCTCCTCGCGCGCTTCTGGGCAAGCTGTCTCGTCCTATTTCAAACTTTACATCTCAAGGCACAAGTTTTTCAACTGCACGTGGATCTGTTGAACTCCCAGGTTAGGATCTTGTATCAGGGTCTTATGTAGTCTCATTGTGATCTCCAATGCCTCAGCCTAAGTGGACAGCTTCTATTGTGACAGCGTGTTCCTTAGATGCGGTGTTAACGATGCTACAAACCATATGTGGTGTTTCCCATCCGTTAAGGTCATGTTGGCTTCATGAATCATACACTTTAGTCTCTGATCTAGCTCCCAGGGGGTCTCACCTAGAAGCAACGTGATTTCCTTAAATTCAATAATCGACTGTGCCTCTGATTTTGGCCTGCTAAATGCCTTGTTTAGCACAACTTAGATATTTGGGATCCCTACATTCTGATTTTCATTGGAATGCTTAATATACCACATCAGTGCACGATTTGCAAAGCGCTAACAAATGTTTCTTTCTTTATATTGTAATCTGTCACTCCCTGTGCTTCCCATACAACCTTTACCACGAACCAAAATTGGTCTAGATATTCATTCACTACTCCTTTGAACACTGGTAAATTTATTGTGCTTGGCATTTTGAATTATGGTGGTGGTAGAGGTGGTGTGGACGAAGATGGGTGTGAAGATGGTGAGACTAGTGGTGGTGTAAGTGGGGGTGGTATGCGCGGAATTCGTTTCTTTATCAAATTGATCGCACTTCTTGGTGAGAGCTTCATGAGCTATTCCTAACTTTCTCGAGGAGGTGAAATCAAGGGGCTAGTTTCTAGTTTTGTGCTACCTTCGTTTCTTTAGATCCTCCCACTTTGCATAGGCCCAAACATCATTGTATTCACATAACCACTTTTCACACAATAGCATTTTAATCAAAGTGTTCTAGTATTTAACATACTTACCTCGTGGTCCTTTGAGGAAGCATCATTTTGCCTCACTATAGTTGACTAAAGTATCTACCACGAACTTGGTGATAAATCCTCCTATAATTCGATCAAGCCAGTGATCCACAGCACGCATGATCTTATCTTCTGATGCTTCTAGTTTGCTCACCAACTCTGGAGTCCACACAATGGGTTTATCAAGCCTACACCTTCCTTGACTCTTTGCTAGCTTTGCAATCCACTCATACAACTCAGAGGGGAAGGATGCAAAGAAAATTTCGTTGATTTCCATATATAAGTAGCAATCTAACCACTCTTCCTTTGATAACCCCAGATTCCTATTTTCCTGTGCCATGAACTCGTGAATATTTCTATCCAACTCCTCTTCAATTCCTTTCTTTGCTGGATTCCAGTGATACGACATCAAACATCTCTTATGCAGATCCCGGTACTGGCAACGAAACCATTTGTTGTCTTATTGGGGCCTAACCCAAGTTCAGAGTTTATTTATCCAAATAAATCTCAGTACTACTGGTCCTTTCGGCAACATTCTGCGGAGCGCGGACTCAAGTCTCACCTGAAGTAGTATGGGAGGGCACTAGAACTAGGTTTCCTCACCCAGAGATGTCTGATGAGTTCAGGTGGTTCACGGTTTGATCCTGCATGCAGGTTGCTTTGTGCAATTTCCTGTACTTCACAACCCGATATACTACCTTCTTGCAGCCCTACCCAGGGGCTGAGCATCATGCTCTATGTTATTACCCAATATATTATTGGTATTCCCAATGTTAGTTGAGTATTTTAGCCTACTTGCGTGCTTTAAGTTATACTTAACAACATAAACCATTCATAGAGGTGTGCATAGTAAATAAACAGTATATTGGCAAATTATATCAATCCTTCACTAACCCAAGAATAGATACACAAAATGATAATAAACATCTCTTTATTAATTCCTTCCTCGATTATAGACTCAACTCCACCCTCTGCACTCAACTGTGGACTATTAGGCCTCCACGCACTGAGCTACAGACTACTAGGCCTCTACGCACTCAGTTGAGGCTTCTCCTACTCTATGACCCAAAGACGCACTTCACTTAGTTACTTAGACTCTTCCTTCTCTACTATTATCTACCTTATTTTACACTTAGAGCCTCACTCTATTTATACAATCCCATGGTCTGTGGACCATGGGTAGGTCTATCCAGCCAACATTACATTACAAAACTAGGGCGGACAACCCTGTGACTTTATTATAATTTTGCACCATGTGCCTACAATTCATGGAACTTTACAACAAATTTCGGTCAAAAATTGGGCTTTGAGCCCCAAAACATGCCTTGGGGGGATTCCATGCCCAACATTTGTAGGTCTGAAAATATGAGTACTAGTTCAGAGCAGAAGTGGTGCTTTAATTCAATGAATGCCTTTTGTTGGGACTTGAAACAGGAAAACTTTGCTTTGGCTCCACTTGGTAATATGACTTGAAGGCCAAGTGATATGGGAGAATCCCAACATGAACTTCCGATACAAATTTGCAAGGCCCAAAAAACTACAAATCTTTGTTAAACTGGTCAGGGTTAGCCAATCCCGAATAATCATGTGTGATGTAACCAATATATTGGACTTGGCTCATGCCAAAGGTGCATTTCTCCAAGTTGGAAAATAGTTTATGCTACCATAGGGTTTGAAGGACCTACTAAATGTGTTACAAGTGTTGCTCCCAACTCTTTTTGAATTTGAGGATGTCATCTAGATAAGAAACCACAAATGAGTTGGTGGAGGGCCACAAGATGTCATCCATTAGCCTCATAAAAGTAACAAGGGGATTTTCAATCCGAAGGGCATAACCAACCATTCAAAAAGGCCTTCCTTGGATTTGAAGGAATTCTTCCATTCATCTATGTGCTCTATTAGAACCTAGTTCTAATTTTCCAAAGAAACATCATTTAGGGCCTCGAAAAGGCTCTAGAAGTTCAAGACCCAAAAAACTACCAAAAATAGTAAATTGTGCTACAATTATGGAAAATGAAAGAAATAATGGTACAATGGTGGGGGTCCAAGTGGATTAGGTGGGTGGCCACCAATATCCACCTAGATCATTTTCACCACACCCACATCACAATCTATGAATTCTCAACGACTGACAAGAAGTAATGGGAATGCTAGCCCAGGGTTTAAACACGCTTGAGTCAGAGTTGTAGATGATGACGAAAATTCCTCTAGCCAACAACACTGATAGTCATAAAGAAAAATAAAGAAAAAAAACCTAGCTACCTATTGGTAGGCCAACTCCTTTCCTTTCATTTTTATTGAAAAAATAAGGGCCCCTCTTTAAATTTTATTTTCATACTTGTTTTCACTTAATTGGATTTGCATTGGATAAATTCTTGCATTCTTTCTTTAATCATCACTTTCATATTTTTTTGGGTTTAAGGTAGGATATTTTTTTCCATTTATTGAAACACAAGGATTTAATTTCCTAATTTTTATGATTGGTGTTAATAAATATTTGACCCCAATTGCAAGAAAATTGTTAAATTAAGAGCCGCTATGGAATCATATATTTTTTAGTAGCCCAAAATCACGTGTATAATTTTAATGGGTTAATTTTTATACACTAACATAGTAATTTCCTATACTTATCCTATACTTTGATGATAAATTCACTTTCAAATGTTTCATTTTCATATTCATAGTCTTAACCTAAAGTATATAACCTTGGTTGGTTGCATTGTATGCTTGAATTGATTGTTGATATGAATTAATCCTGCCATATCTGCCTCTGATATGCACTATTTAATGGCTCGTTGATTATGACTTAAATATGTGATTTTGGTGATTCATTTCACAAATACGCACTTATGGTATGTACTTATTTCGATCGACTTGTCATGTTAGTACGCCTCGTCACCCACTAACGAAGAAGCTTAAATGCCTAAGTGTCAATTTGTATCAACACTAATTGGGATATGATTTGATTACGGTTTATTGTCCACATTCCAAGATCATCCTTGATCTATCATAAGCATATACATGATAACAATTGATTTGATCTATTAGGTTTTCTTGAGAGGGTTTCATCAAACCATTCATTTTCGTCATTCTCATTTTGATCTCGACGATTCTATGACTTAGGATTTCATGTTTGGTATTCATTTATAAATCCCCATTCTACCTCGAACTATGAATTTTCCTTTGTAACATGCCTCCATTAGTCTGATAAAATTTCATTGGAGGAGAAATCGTACAGGCGGATGAAGAGTTATTAGCTCAGTTTCATCAAGTAGGTCGATGACAATTTTTGCAACTGTGTCAAGGGCACAATAATGAAGTGGTCAAGGATTTTGTTGCTTCTTTTAATGGAATAAGAGATTATGTTGGTGACCTCAAAATTAAAATAAATTTATAGTTTTTGGCAGTTTCCACCCAATATTTACCCTTGGAAGGCTAGTTTTGATCCAAAAACATTGCATTCAAAAGTATCTTGTGGAAGAAACTATTAACGAATAAGGACTCTGAATACTACATTAAAGGTATGCCTATATTATTTCTCAAACCAAAATGGGGTAACTTATTACATTTTATTCATAGATACATAACCTCGGAGGGTTGTTATAATGTTTCTTTCATGTATCACATTCAGCTTTTGATGGCCTTTTTAGGCTAGAAACTTAATTTTCCATATTTTCTTTTGAAGAGTTTAACAAAGATGTCAAAGGCATACCAAACCAAGCATAAAAAAACTGAAATATCTCTTTTCCATCATGGGTTAATTTGTATATTGGTTAGATATCATTTAGTTGAGATTGGTGATAATTGGGATCTATTTCTCACATGAAATGGCTATGGTAAACCCCAAGCATTTAATCTTGTTTAGCCTTCTTCCACTATGGCTCCCAACCCTTCCATTAGGATAATTTTCAGGTCTAAAATGGGTCTCCTAAGAAAAATGTACAACCAAAATAAAATTTATAAGAACCAATAGGATTCAAGATCATAATGTCAGCCATGGGGGATGATTCACCATTTTTCGAGTAAAAAGTAAAAAGATTAAAAGAAATAAAATAATAACTATTTTTTCAACTTGTATTTTCAACTTATCTCCCTAAGGGTTTACTAAAATTTCGAGGAGTACTCATTGAATGAAAAATCTAATTCCTCAACCAAGGAGTACCCATGTTTCATACTTTTGGTGGACCCTACTGCTTGCAAAATGAGAAATACATGAAAAAATGTGATGGCAATCATGTTTTTCATGTATTTATCATTTTTTGGGTAGAAGGGTCCATCAAAAGTATGCAACATGGGTACTCCTTGGATGAGGAATGAAATTTTACATCCAACAAGTTTTTCTGCTCGAAATTTGACTAAACTCATAGGGAGATAAGTTGAAAATACAAGCTGAAAAATTTGTTTTTTCTTTTTTTCCCTATAAAATTTGATGCTGTAATCTAATCTTATTTTATTATTTCCATTATTATTTTATAATTTCCTTAGGAGACCCATTTTATACCTCAAAATTCCCCTGATGTACTAATAATTTGACTATATCCATGGTTGGCGAGTTACGATAGGTTGACTGCAAGGTATCTCATCAAATTCCAAGGTCACCCTCTTCAGAGGATAGCTAAATTAAAATTTCCAAAATCTTGACTTCTCTTTGGTTACTAGGAGTGTAGCCAAATCTAGGTTCAATTCCATTGTTGAATCTCCTCAGCTTGAAACACAACATGTTCAACCTAAAAACACACAAGAAATTAGCTAGATATAGAACCTAGGAAAGATAAAATGATTGCAAAGAAAAACTTCTAGGGCTTGAAGAACCAAGATTAAGGGTCCTTCTGAAACTGTCCATTTGGTTGACTTGGAAAATAGCCTTGAATTTTATTTGAAAATAAATAAGTCACATTCTTAGGATCCCTTTCCAGGTCATTAAAATACTATCAATTATGGTGATTCTTCCTCTAGAAACCCTCACTTAGATGATTTAATTACAAATATATATTGGAAACAACAATATCAAATCACTGCTCCTCATATGGATCATAGAATTAGCCAACTAGTTTATGAGAAATGGCTACTTAGGAGTTGTTGGGTGATAAGCCTCATCATTGGGTAATTATATGGACCTTAATTCACCTCCTACGTAGTCAAAACAACTATTCTCACAACTTATTGCATACTTTTGATTATATTTTGTTTATGAGATGAGTTAGAGTTGGATATTTTGCTTTGTGGTCTATGTGCATTTAATGAAGGATTAAAGGATAAAAGTAAGCAATTTTGTAATAAGATCTCACTCATATTCTCATTTCCTTCAACACTTTCTTCATGCATAATATGGGCAACTGATTCATGCTTTTCTAGTTTATGAGAATGTATCTTGTTGCATAGTTATTGGAAGACACACACGTTTTAAGCATTGCAGGTACTTCAAGAGGAGGTCTAGACTTAATCACCAGCATCCATCTTTCACCTCATCCACCTCAACCATCTCTTGGTCCACCCTCACCCTCACTAGTTTTTTTGTCCTTTTTCATTGAAATTCCCCTAGACACATTGAAATGCTTAAGCGAAAACTAATAAATCACAACTTAATCATATTATACCCATGGATTTCCTTACTGTCCGATCCATGACAAACTTGACCAATCACCATCAATCACGTGTCGCATAGCTAACGTATTCATTTCAACGTTTGGCTTTAGTTGCTCCAAATCTGCACTGTTGATCTGTCTTGCTTGGTCCAATGGCTATGACGTCACCCGCTTACCAACTAGCTTGGCCGATCTCCACCATAGATCTGTCTCGCTTGATCCAATGGCTATTGTGTCACCCACTTGCCAACTAGCTTGGCTGATCTCCATCGTCAATCTGTCGCGTTGCATCCAATGGCTATTGTGTCACCCGTTTGCCAACTAGTTTGGCCAATCTCTACCATTTATCAATCCTGCATGATCCAATAGCTATCATACAATCTAATTGATCAATCCTGCACGACCGATATCCAATAAAGAGCACACAAGAAAAGTGGTTTTCCCATGCTACGTGTCACCCACTTAGGATAATTGTGTGAAATTTAGGAATACCGCTTACAACTCTTAGGGCACATGATATACTGCTTACTAGCTACGAAGACCGCTCCATCATTCTACACGTTTTCCACCCTTCTGTCAACACATGAATTGATGTGATCCATCCATCTATTGACTTAATCTCCTATGATAAGATCTCTTCCACTCATCTTCCGCCAATCCTTTCCATTGATTCGACCGATCCAACGGTTCCTGTGCACTACTGCTTCATTACTTCTTCCTTTCACTGATTTCGATCTTTGATTTCTCTTCCACTTGACTCCTTCTCGAACTTTTCTCTGCGTGTTATTTAAATGCTTCCAATCCTGAGCTTTCATTTGGTCATTCAATCGGACTCCAACACTTTCTTATCATCATAATACTCCTCTAAGCACTTTCCTCTCTCTCAAATTATTTTTCAATTCCCTGCAGACTTATGTTCTGCAGAATTACTCTAATCCACATACAGTTCATAATTCAATTACTCAATACACACCACACAAACTCAAAAATCACACTTCTATATTAATAAATACATATTTACATAATGATTTCATTCTCAGCTTGATCTTCTATATCAGTGGCCTTTCCTTTCAAAAAAATTCTCTTAGGACCCTTCCACACCATCCAAACACTCCATAGACCTGCTAGCCATCCTCAACCACCTTCCATCCACCTATCACATGCACAAGAACAATTAAATTGCATGCTTGATTTTACCAAAAAAACCAAAAAAGTGAAAACAAATTTAGTTTAGTTTCCTTCCTTACACATTAGTATGGTTTGATGCTCTTCACTTCTGTAACTTAGATTTCTTCATTACTGTAGTAGAGTAGCTCTCTTAAAATAGATTTTCTCTTCTTCCATCAAAGAATTAATCTTCTTCTAACTCTATAGAAGTCTGACTTGGAAACTCTGGGGTCTCTCGCCAGATGAACAGTGACAACAGGGAGGACCTTCACTTTTACTTGTGCATATAGCACTGTGACCTCCAAGTTTGTATGAACCTCGGGTTGATAAGTAAAGCTGGTAGCCCAGGAGTTACAACATCTATTGCAATACTGGCACTCATCACTTTTTGGCGCTGTTGTCGGGGAGGTGTCTAAGTATAATGTGATTACTGCTTTCTTTTCTTCTATTTCTAGTCTTCAATTTTATGCCATTAGTTATTTATGCAAAATTAATCTAGTAGCTTCCTTTCTTTCAGTTGTCATTATTTGCTTTCCTTTCCATTCTACAAGTAGAATTCAAATTCAGCAAGTAACTTTTATTTCTGTCAGTGGTTTTCATTCAATCAGTAATTTCATTTCTGAAAATTACTTTCCAGCAAAAAAAGCTTACAAAAACCAACCCAAAAAAATTTCCCTCCATGCCTCATAGGAATAGGGACAATTTAGGGAAATTTTTGCCAAATATCCCCATTGCATCCAACAGCTAACCTTCTCTCTTCTTCGGTGGCTGTCGATTGGAGGAACCTTTAGGTGAGAAATCTGACATATTTGAAGAACCTACAGGGGAAGAAGAAGAAGAAGAACCCATTCCTACTGAACCAATGGCCTAAAACCAAAATGACAGAGGGAATAGAGAGAGAGTTGAGGGTGCCTTCCCCATTAGATTAACCAACGGGGACACTAAGATGAAGAATATAAGCCCCTCTGCTCTACGTCATTTACATGGTCTGACAACAGAGGACCCTGACACCTTCCTATTTTAGTTTGTCATTATATGCCGAACCTATGACTATATAGATAATGATAAAAAGTTAAAATTGTTTCCATCTACCCTCAAGGATGCAGCATTGCACTGGTTCATGGGTTTACTTGGAGATAGCATCACAACTTGGGCTCAGATGCAACAGGATTTTAACAACAAATATCGGGACTACTATAGGTCAAAAGATACTAAAGAATATATTTTTAGGATGACCATGGGCCAGTATGAATCCTTAGGGGACTACAAAGAAATATTCCAACTTAGTTACAAAAGGGCTAGGTGCACACTTAACCCTAAGTTACTAAAGTTAGTCTTGCTCAGAGGAGTAAGAAAAGATCTTCTAGATACCTTACATTTGTTAGTAGGAGGAGATATCTACCAATTACCCTATGAAGATATCAAGACTATCTTTAGAAACCCTTCTAGGGCAGCCAAGAAAAAGGGTAGGACTAGTGAACCTATGGCCAGTATATCATCTTCCAAGTCACTCATTAAGGGTGAAATTGGAAATATGCTAGAAGATTTCAAAAGTGAGATGCTGCAAGCCCTTTCCTTGCAATTTGATACCATGAACATCAAAAGGAAGCAAGAGGAACTAGAGAGAGCATTGGCCATCCTTTTCCCTAGATGCACTAGGAGGCATCCTAAGAATCAATGTCCATTGAACTACATTGACATTTTATCGATCTTTGAAGAAAACCACCCCATAGACAAGTGCCCTTCTTTACCCGGACTCAAAGCTGTATATCAAGGAGCTGAAGGAGTAACTGAGCAGCTTTGCTACATCAACCAAAGGAGACCTCCTGGGCCTATACCATACCAGTAGGGTATGCAAGGGTCATCCCATGCATATTAGAACCCCAACCAAACCACAAATATACCTTCTTGGGGACCCCCTCCTTATCCTTCCTGGTCTACACCCCCTCCTTGGTCCTATGCATCTCAGTATCATTCCCAGTGAGCCAGCCGATCATTTAAACCTTATGTTTTGCCACAACCTCAATGAAATACCCCACTCTAGGGGTGGAGGTCAAAATACAACAATGCTTCAACTCTATTCCCTCCACCACCTACCCAACCACAAATCCTACACTCTGCTCCACACAAGCAACCCTAGATGCCTGCCCAGCCAAATATGAACTAAACAATAAGCAAGCTCAACAAGTATACATTGGAGAGACATCATACCCATCTTATGTTGTAGAAATGTAGGAGATCAACCTAAGATCTAGGAGAATTCCTCTAGATAACTAACCTCCCTCTCCACATAGGGAGGTTGAGGAATAAAGAGAGGAAAGAAACCTTAAAATAAATCCACCCTTACCTGAGAGATTAGCCCAACCACTCTAGCCTACCCTAGAAGAAACTGAACTTCTGGTAGAATTGAAAAATCTATCTGTAAAGATCCCCCTTCTCTAGGCAATAAAAGATGTTCCCATTTACAATAAGTTTATTAAGGAGAAATGTTTCAAGCATCCAGGAAGAAGAAAAAGGGATGCCCCTACCATTAATGTGATTGGGCAGTTGTCTGACTTAACGTTGGGGAAGGTAATATGTCTGAAATATTTGGACCCTGGAAGCCTTGTAGTAGATGTGCACATCAATGGCACCATCGTCCCACACACTCTAATTGATCTTGGGGCTGCCATTAATGTGATGACCAAGGACACCATGCTCAAGCTCAACCTCCAAGGGTCATTGGGGAAGACCACAATAGTTTTGCAACTTGCAAACCATTCCACAGTCACCCTTGAGGGAATTGTGGAGGATGTGATGGTCTCCATTGACTCTTGGGAGTACCCTGCAGATATTCTAGTTCTCCAGCCTAAGGCTAAGCTTACTGGTTCACCTCTCATCCTTGGGAGGCCATGGTTGGCCACAACCGATGCTTACATTAGCTATAGAGTTGGGAATATGACCATCAAGAATGGGCATATGTCCAAATAGTTAGTCCTATACCCTCCTGCTCAAACTTCTCTAGAGCATGATTTACCTTTATGGTGGGAGGAGGATGAAGAAGATGAGGTTTAATCCACCGAACTTTATGCTTTGGAAGCAACCATAGGAGGAGGACAACAAGATGAGGATGACTTAATTGAACACGTGATCTAAAGTCTAACTCCTAGTTCATTACCATTAGAAGAAGAAGTAAGGGAAACCCAGGACAATCATCCAATTTACTTATATTGGCCAATTCCAACCCACTCCAGGTCAAAACCATAGAGTTCAGCCCAGAGAAAACTTTGAAAATCAATCCATCTCTTTTTGCTCTCGAAGAGGAAAAGTTATGCATCATGTTGAGAGAAAACCTAGAAGCCTTTGCTTGGAGTTACAAGGAAATGAAGGGAGTACAACCCTCAATGTGTACTCACCACATATACATCAAATAAGGTTGCAAGCCGGTCTGACATCCAAAAAGGAGGATGAATCCAACTCTTAAAGATATAGTCAAAGAAGAACTACAAAAACTTCTAGATGCAAGATTCAATTACCCTATCTTTGACAGTGAGTGGGTCTCTCCTTTAGTGTTAGTTCCCAAGAAAAATGGTAAGTGGAGGATTTGTGTCGATTACAAGGAGTTGAACAAAGACACAAAGAAGGGTCATTTTCCCCACCCTTCATTGACCAAGTGTTAGAAGGCCTAGCAGGGAAGAAGTTTTTTTTTTATTTCCTAGATGGATTTAGTGGGTACAACGAAATCCAAATATGCCCAGAAGACCAGGATAAGACCACATTCACCTGTCCTTGGGGTACTTTTTCCCATAGGGTCCTTCCTTTTGGCCTATGCAATGCTCCTGCCACTTTCCAGAGAGAAATCTTGAGTATTTTCACCGAATTAGTACATGATGCAGTGGAAATCTATAAGAATGATTTTACACCTTATGGTTGTGATTTTCAAGAAGCCCCGACTAACCTAGGAAAAGTATTGCCCAAATGCATGGAAATGAACCTGTCTCTCAGTCCAGAAAAATGTGAATTCTTAATGACTGAAGGGACCGTGCTAGGTCATTCAATATCTCAGTAAGGACTATAGGTGAACCCAAACAAAATAGAAATCATCCAAAGGGTCCCACCTCCACCAAAGCAGAGGGATGTCAGGAGTTTCTTGGGCTTAGCTAGATACTACCGAAGGTTCATAATGGACTTCAGCAAGTTGGCTTCTCCTTTATTTGGGTTGTTGGCCAAAGATTATGAGTTTATATGGTCAAAAATCTATCAAGAGGCCTTAGACATTTTAAAGGGTAAGTTAACCACTACACCGATTCTTCAAGGCCCAAATTGGGCCCTCCCTTTTCATATTCATGCTGATATCTCACACAAAGCCATAGGAGCAGCCTTAGGTCAGGTAGAGGAGAAATTTCCCTATGCCATCTATTTTATCAGTAAGAACCTATAAAATGTTGAGCTAAATTATACTGTGACTAAAAAGGAACTACTGGCTATTGTGCAATCATTAAACAAATATAGGCATTACATTACAGGCCACCAAACATTTGTGCATACTGACCACACTGCAATCAAATATTTAATGAACAAACTAGATGTGAATGCTAGAATTATAAGATGGTTGCTTTTATTACAATAGTTTGATCTAACTATTATTTATAAGCCTAGTAAGGAAAATGTTGTTGCAGACTTTCTATCTAGGATGAATTTGCCTACAAGTGAAGAAGGAATGGTGGATGAACAGTTACGAGATGAGAATTTGTTTGCTATTTCAGTTCTCTCCCCATGTTTTTATGACATAGCAAACTATTTGGTATTAGCACAATTCCCACCAAACTTTCCCTCCAAGGAAAGAGAAAGATAGTCAAGAAAAGCGCCCCCTTCACCTAGATTGGGGGCAATATTTTCAAACTTGTCCCAGATCAAACCTTGAGAAGGTTTGTAAGGGAAGAGGAAGTTTTTGACATCCTTCTGACCTATCATGATGGACCCTTTGGAGGTCACTTCGCAATAAAGAGGACAACATTCAAAGCATTACAAGCAGGCTATTGTTGGCCCACTCTTCACTAGGATGTGAAAAATTACATTAGTCAGTGTGATCAGTGCCAGAGGATGGGAAAGCCTACTCTAAGAGATGAAATTCCCCTACAGCTTCAAGTGACTTTCAAGCCATTTTCCAAGTGGGGCATGGACTGCATTGGGCATATTAACCCTCCTTCAAAGAAAAAATGGTACATTATTGTGTGCACTAATTATTTGACTAAGTGGGCTGAGACAAAGGCAATTAAGGCAACAATAGAAGAGAAGGTAGCTAAGTTCCTAAGGGAGAATGTATTCTACAAATTTTGGTACCCTAGAGATCTAGTCACAGACCAAGGCAGTCAGTTTACCTCCAACATGATTGAAGTACTGCTCAGCCATCACAAAATCAAGCATAGGACCTCCACTCCCTATCATCCACAAGCTAATGGGCAAGTGGAGGTGACCAACAGGGAACTGGAGAGCATCTTAAGCAAGGTAGTGAGCAACAATAGAAAGGTTTGGGCAAAGAGACTAGTTGAGGCCACCTGGGCATATAATACAACATGGAAGACTGTTTGGTCAATTTAGTGTTGTCTAAATTGCTACCATAAATTGTCAACCCGGGGCTCGTAAGCTGATGAAGTGAAGTGTACAATATATACTTAAGCAGCCTTTTCTAGTTCTTTTTGTCGTTTTTAGTTTATGTCTAACTTATCTTCCTAATGTGATGTGATGAGGTTATAAACAAGTGAGTGAATGTGTGTGTATGTGGCGATTTCTAAATGCTTTTTGAATTTTAAAGAGAAAACTTGAACAATAACTTGAAATGGAATTAAAGCTTCGAATGAAAATAAAGCATCAAACAAAAAGACCAATGGCACTAGTCCAATACCTTTACTGCTGATAAGAATGAAAATGACATCTATATTAACTCAGCTGAAAGCAAGAACACTACTCTAACTCCTCTATTGAATCTAAAACAATGCAAAAATTAAGTGACAAATCACACTACTTAATTCTCCCTTAACATTCTGCCTTTAGCTAAATTGATCATGTGAAAAAGAGTTAGGAGTGAATTAGCAATATGAGTCTAAAACTAAATAAACCAAGCTGCAATTAAATGATATTTTGGTCCCATAAAAGTTAGTGAATTATGATAAAAAGAACCATCAAGAGATCAGCAACTTGACAAAACTTGATAAAGTAAACTAAGCAAGGAAACTAATGAAAATCAAAGCAAAAGTCATCAGTTTAGATAAGACAACTTCAGATGCCACTAGTGTTAAAAATAAGGAAAATCACACTGTCCCGAGCTCCTAACAAAGCTGTAAAAACACACACTGATCAGTCATGAAAAGTACAGAAACATAAAGCAGCATAATTCAAAACTGTACATTAATATACATGGTGAATTAAAGAAAAAAAAGGAATGCAGGAAAGTAAATTTAAAAACTACTGTACAATGGTTGTAGCAGACAGGGGCCCTCCATCCACTTCAACCAATTAAAAGATCAGCTACGCAGGTAGAAACAAAACTGTCTTCTTGGAATTAAATCAACACATAATAAAACACAGTGGAGAGCGTAAACGCTATACAAAAGAGTCTTTAAAACAAAGTTTACAACAGAAAAAGATTAACTTCCAAAAGCTAACTAATCAGCGTGTAGAAATGCTTTATTTATAGCAATAACATCAACTGTTATGTGCGTAAACTAAGCTAACTAACAGCTAGGCAAAAGACACGTTCAGCAGCACCGTGTGCGGATTTAGGGAACGGTCATCATGTTTTAATAAATCCGCTGTTGGATTCTTGTCCCCTGCAGTCTTCATGGCTAAAGAAGAGGCCAGCTGTGACTTACGTGCTCCAACTGAACACGCAGAGCCGTGCCACCTTTTGCAACCTTGCCGTTTGACCAGAGTTACCTCCGCATTGACCAAGGGTGTAGATGGCCATTTTGGTTGAGCTGACATCACACACACCATGTACATAGTCATACAAACTTGCCCATGTGGATCTTTCCTCTAGAGGACACCTGGATCATAGCAAACATGAAAATGGCTACGAAATCTGGGATTGGCTGCGGAATCAAAGATCGGCTGCGGAAACCCTGTATTAGCTGCGGAATTGCAGCACTTGAACCAAAAATCTAAACCAACAATCAATCATTAGCACAATTAGAAAATCATGTTAAAAAGTCCTATAATGCAATGAATTGAACAAGTTGATGAAGGAAATGATGACAAAAGAAGGAAATGAGTAGGAAAAGGCTGTTGGGAGGATGGGTAAATGAGTGCAGGTTTGAGGCTCAACATACCCCCTCTGTGAAGGTGCTGCATGTCCTCATGCAACCAAAACTTTGTCATGATTTTTCAGTTCGTATGCTCAGATGCCTCTGCCAAGACATCCAACCTTCTCCTTTTTCTTCTTACTGCCAAATTTGTTCTTGGTTTTCTAACCAAACACCTAAACTTCAAGTTAATCAAGGCCCTATTCAATTTCTTGCATTTCTTCTTCAATTTCCTATTCTTTTTCTGCCAAAGACCCAAGTGAAGCATTGTGTTGTCGTGGACAATTTTGTCCAGCTTGCTTTGTTCTTTCAATGCTTCATTCTCCTTCTTAATGTGCCGGTTCAAGACTTCCAGCTCAAATACCTCTTGTTTTAAAGATTTGACCTGTTCATCATGAGGTACTATAGTGATTGGACGGCAACAGATTGCTCTAAAGTCTCCAAATAATCATATGCCTTCTGCTGGTCAGGGTCTATGTCAGGTGTTTGTCTTGGTCTAAATTCAAATTCTTGAAAACTGCTTTCTCTTTCTTGCTGGAAGGGACTTTCCTCTCGTGGAGGACTTAGCTCAACATCTAGCTGCATTGGAGTCTTTTCAGGTGTGCCCAAATCAATGAAATGGGACTGTTTTCCTTTGGTCACACTCATTTTTCCCTTTAGCCTACTGCTTCTTCTCACTTGTACATTAGTGCTCTTTTGTTGGGCACTATTTTTCTCTTTATGTTTTCTCTTTAAGAGGGCAGTGGCTTGAAGTTGTGCTAATCTATCAGCTAGTGTTTGGGATTCTTCTTCAATTGAGGGTTCAGGTGAAGGAAATGAATCTTGCACCATGGCTTTCCCTTTGTCCTCCTTTTGTCTTTTAGTTCTGTCTCCCTTTTTCCTTTCTTTTTGGGCAATTTCTTGGGCAGTTTCTTGAGCAGTTTCTTCAGCAGTCTTTTGGGCAGTTTCTTCAATTTCTACAGCAGTTTCCTGGGCAGTAATTTCTTTATCTTTTCTCCTACTTTTCTTTGGTATTCTAGGAGAGCTGCTAGAGGCTTCAACTACCTCTTGAAAATGGTTTCTAACCAGAAACTTCTCCCATGTATCATTTTTAGTTTTCAACTGCTCCTCAATTAAAATTTTAATGAGTCCATGGTGATGCAAGTGGGGTTCAATGTTTCCCACGTGTTTCTGAACAGTGGCACTCATCTTCTTTAGACTAGCTAACAAGAAATAAGGTAGGTTGATAGCACGGTCATCCATAAAGTGCATCATGATTCTTGCATGATATACATACATGACACCGAAACGGCCTTGACATGTTAAATTTTTTTGAACAAGCAACAGTAATGAAGTCCATTCTTCTTTAATGACACGTACAGGGATTCCCTTAATGAAAATGGAGGTATCCATACCTGGATTCTTGAGCATATTTCTCCACTCTTGATCTTCAACTGTTTTGTTTTTGAACCAGCGTTCTCCTTTTTGAGGCAAATCGGTTCCTGTGGCCAAGGTGCTCTCTGTTATGGTGAACTGTAGGTCTCCTACCTCCACGGTTTTCCCATCAAATGACCGGGAAAATGCCTTTGTCACCTCTTTATTGTACCCGTTAAATTTATGAATGAACTTCAACCATTCGGCTCTCCGCAGTGCTTCTTTTATCGGTGGGTAACCCTCTAAAAATTTCGAACCCTCTAGTTCTGCTCTTAACAATTTCCCCATTTCCAACTCTCAGTTTTACTTGAAGCTCTGACAGTGGAATATGGACGCTGGAGGAGAATGCTTACGGGAAAACAAGGGAATTACGGTTGTAACAGAGTAACCGTAATATAATAAACAGTGTGGTGCAGAACTTGTGATAGGGGTTTTGAACAGTGAGGTGAGGAAAAACAAAGAGGGATTTTACAGTGAAAACGAGAGTGGTGTATGAAAGCGGGAATGGAAACAGTGGTATGAGGGTAGAGAACAATACGGCAATGAGTTTATGCATGCGGGTGCAACGGTCAAATCTGTAAGCGTCGGGTGGCTGCATAAACTTGGCTGCGGAAATGATCATATGTAGAGCCATAGTACACTGGTATACATCACTGAGGTACGAGTAGTTAATGGAAGAGCAGCTCGTATCAAGTTCAAATGAATAGAAATTAGGAGACTGTTAGGAGGGTGATGAGGTGGATTAAGCGTGATCATGGAGGAGGAGTGGGATAATCTTGTCAATCATTACATTAAGTGATTCCTACCACAAGTTGAAAACCATGCATAAATGACATTAAACTGTTGGTTAAAAATTTGGAACATACCTTCATACATTTTCATTTGATCTCTTTGTTGATTATGGTGGCTAACTTTTGTTTGCTTTCTGGCCTTGTAGGTGCTATGTATCCTTGCTGCTTCTTTGATGATGATACCTCTGACTGTAATTTTTTTTTTCTTTTTGAAACAGAATTGCTTTGATTGCAGAGACAGAGTGTATTGGCTGCGGAAACTTGGTATGAGCTGCGGAATCTGCAACAACACTCTTCTGCCTGCACAAAGATGATTAGAACAACTTATCTGAATGGAATAGTCCTGAGAGGGACTTTATTGGTGGAAATGAGATGGAATGAATGAAAGATGAAATGGAATGAAAAATATGGAGTGAAGCGAAATGGAATGAAGATGGAATGATGATGGAAAGAGAGAGATTCGTTTTCAAAAATATGGAGTGTCAGGTTTCCCTAATTTTCACCCCATATTTTCTGTATTAGACCACCAATCTGAGATTGGTTTTCAGGCTTATACACATTTTTTTTTTTTTTTTTCAATTCAGAAAGAAACAAAGATTAGGCTGATGGAGGAGAAGGATTCTTCTCCACTAGCCTCATTGCAGAATTTTCTTGAAATACTTTGACAAAGTCCTCTTTTGAGAGTGGCTTATGATAGATTTTCAAGCCCGTGGCCATTCACAATAAGAGGGGTTTGGAACTCATCAATAGTCTTGATTCAGACTGCTCCATTACTAAAGACTTCATCAATCTCATATGGCCCAAGCCAATGAGTTTGAAATTTCCCTGTGAAGTCTTTAAATTTTGAATCAAATAGTAGCGCCCAATCTCCTTTTTGAAACTTCTTCTCTTTGATAAATCGATCATGCCATTTAGTCCTTTGGTGCTGAACTAGATCGGTCCTCAGAATTGCATATTGTCTTATTTAATCTAGATCATTTAGTTGGTCCATTCTGTTCTTTTGGGCTTTTGATAAGCTCATCCCCAACTGAACTGCCATCTTGAAGGTCTTGATTTGAAACTCAATGATGAGTAAGACTTCTTTCCCATAAACAAGTTCATAGGGAGAATGTCCTGTTGTGTTCCTCCATGTAGTTCTATAGGCCCACAAGGCTTCAGGAAGCCTCTCTGCCCAATCTCTTCTGTGGAGATGAATAGTCTTGGTGATGATGCTCTCAAGAACTTTATTTGTAGATTCCACTTGGCCATTTGCTTGCGGATGGTATGGAGTACACTTTCTATGCTTGATCTTGTATTCCTCCATCAGCTTTTCCATCAATTTAGATGTAAATTGACTTCCCTGATCTATCACAATTTCTCTTGGGACACCAAAACGAGTAAATATATCATCAAAAAGAAATTGAACAACTGAATTTTCAGTGGCAGAAGGCAATGCCTTGGCTTCTACCCACTTAGTAACATAATCAGTGCAAACCAATATATAATTTTTTTGTTTGGATGGTCAATTAATAGGTCCAATGAAATCTAGAGCCCATTTCTCAAAGGGTTCGATGAGTACCTGTGCCTGTAGAGGCATTTCATTTGAAGGAGTTGGTCTCCCAAATCTTTGACAGTTGTCACATCTTCTAACATATTGCTTTGCATCCTTGAAGAGAGAAGGCCAGTAATATCCTAAAGAAAGGATTTTATAGGTCGTCCTCTTATCAACAAAGTGTCTGCCGCATGGTTCATCATGACATGCCTTAAGAATGTTAGGCATTTCATCTTCCCGCACACATCTTCTCATCACACAATCTAGCTCTGTTTTGAACAGTTCATTAGAGATCCAAGAATACTTTGAGCTCTCCTGAATGATTTTCCTTTTTTCATTAGGAAATAAATGTGAAGGTAGCTTCCCTGTAACCAAATAGTTAGCAATATCTGCATACCAAGGAGTTTTAGTAGTTACTGCAAATAGATATTCATCTGGAAACTTATCCTCTACTGGAGAATCTTCACTAGTATTTTGAATTCTAGACAAGAAATCATCTACTGTATTCTGCTTTCCTGGTCTATCTAACATAGTAATGTTGAATTCTTGTAAAAGTAAAAGCCATCTTGTGACTCTGCCATTAGTAATAGGTTTATTCATGAGATATCTAATGGCAGAATGACCAGTATGGACAAAAGTTTCATAGCCTGTTATGTAGTGTCTAAACTTGTTGATTGCATGAACAACGGCTAAGAACTCTTTTTCAGTCACAGTATAATTTAACTCAGTGGGAATCAAATTTTTACTGGTGTAATAAATGGCTTAAGGAATTAAATCCCTTTGACCCAACACAGCTCCTAGAGCTGTATCTGAAGCATCTGTTGAAATGTGAAAAGGGAGTTTCCAATTTGGTCCCCTTAAAATGGGTGCTTCAGATATTCTGGTTTTTAAAGCTTCAAATGCAGATTGATAGTCAGGATCCCATTTGAATTCATAGTCCTTGGTAAGTAATTTAAAGAGAGGAGATGCTATTTTGGTGAAGTTTTCGATGAATCTTCTATAATAACCAGTAAACCCAAGAAAACTTCTAACATCTTTTTGACAATTTGGAATTGGTAACTTGGAGATGACTTCAACTTTTGATTTATCAACCTTAATTCCATCTCCTGAAATATGGTGGCCAAAAACAATCCCTTCAGTAAACATCATAAAACATTTCTCATGACTTAATGAAAGGTTAGTCTCTTTACACCTAATAAGAACTTTTTCCAAATTTCCTAATGCCTCTTCAAATGAATCACCATAAACTGTAAAGTCATCCATATAAACCTCTACACAATCATGAATTAGATCGGAAAAGATTCCTAGCACTGCCCTTTGGAATGTTGCGGGTGCATTACACAATCCAAAAGGGAGTACTCGGTAGGCAAAAGTTCCCCATGGACAAGTAAATGTGGTTTTGTCTTGATCTTCAGGTGCTACCTGATTCTGATTGTAACCACTAAAACCGTCCAAGAATGAAAAATACTTTTTGCCTGCAAGAGTATCTAAGACTTGATCAATAAAGGGTAAAGGAAAGTGATCCTTTGAGGTCGCTTTGTTCAATTCTCTGTAATCAATACAAACTCTCCATTTACCATTCTTTTTGGGAACTATAACCAAAGGGGAAACCCACCGGCTATCTGAAATAGGGTAAATTAAGTTTACATTAAGTAACTTTTGGAGTTTGTCTTTTACTATCTCCCTAAGATTTGGATTCATCCTTCTTTGAGGTTGTCTGATTGGCTGCTATTTTCCTCAATGTAGATGTGATGAATGCAAGTCTTAGGATCAATCCCTTTCATATCTGTATACTCCCATGCAAATGCAGTAGAATGTCTTTGCAAGAGTTTGGTTAGCTTCTCCTGTTGTGAACTTTCCAAATTTCTGTTGATGTTTAATGTTTTTCCTGGAAAGATCTCAATGGCAGAACTACCAAATTCTTCCATAGAGAAAAGAGACATTTGTATAGATGATAGACACTCTATGTCAGAATCCAACTGAAATTGTGTAGAGTCATATTCTGAAGATGGTTCAAAATTTTCTAAAGTATTCAGAATTTGACTATCTTCACTAATTTCAGAAATGGTAAACACAGGTTGTATAGTCTCTTCATCATCAATCCATTCATTGTCTCCTATTTTTGTGATTGCTTTTGCTGGAGGATACAGATTAAATTTCTTTGTCGAATTACCATCAGAAATGTACATGTCCCCAGACCTACAACTTATGAAAGCATCAGCTATGGCTAGCCAAGGTCTTCCTAAAATAAAAGGATGTCCTCCTAGATTACTCTTGGGAGTTAAAATCATGAAGTCCACTGGATATTCCCAAGAGTCTAGGGAGACAGGAATGTCTTCTAATACACCATCTGGTTTAATAATTGAGCGATCTGCCAGTTGCAATAAAGTAGGTGTAAAAAGAAGATTAGGAAGTTTTAGTTGTTCCATAGTATGTCTACTCATGATGTTGATAGCAGTCCCTAAATCAATTAAAGTATTTGGAATTTCTACCCCATTGATATGTGTTTTGACAATTGGACTACCAGGATCTACATACTTCTGCATAGTAATTTTTCCCATCATGATATCTGCAATTTTTCCTACCAGGTGGATTCTTCTTGTTTCTCTTGGTTTCCTTCCTGGTCTTTTAAGACTTAACTCCTTTATTGTTTTTTCTAGAATAGGAATCTCTTTAATGGCTTGTAACAAGGGAATCTTGATATAGACATTCTTCAATTCATCTAGAAAATTATAGTCAGGCAACAAGATTTGTTTTTCCACCCCTTTGTCAATTTGTAACCTTTCAGGAAAAGGAGGTGTGGATGAAGATGCAGGTTGCTCAACTATAGGAGTTGTGGGG
>APFE030401200.1:0-13080 GCA_000404065.3 Pinus taeda | reverse complement strand
ATTTTGGTTTTATTTTAATGAAATTTAGTTAAGCTGTGAAATTATTGAAACTACAGTCACTTGAAAAAAATAAATAAAAAGAATAAAAATAAACTACAACCACTTGAATGTTATGGGTTTTTAAGATTAGGATTTGATTTGGAAATTGGAGTAAATTTCTTAAATCCCGATGTTTAATAATTTGGCTGCATCACTAAAAATGAAAAATGTTAATAAAACTCACTACGGGTTAATATTTAAAATGAATGCATTATTGAACTAATCTATTTACAAAATGCAGTGTTGTACTTTTATGCATTTTTAACCCAGGCTACATAAATAATCAAACTTTCAAAGGAGTGTCATTTTCAAACTAGTTGACCAAATGAGGCGAAACAAGCGTCAATGTGATGCTTATGAAAAGTCGATTCTAACAAAGCAAACAAAACAATAATCTAAAGAAAATAAAAAATTAACAAAAGCGTAGGGCGATCAACTAAATAAAAATCCAAAAAGGTATTTAGCCAAATTTTATAGAAAGGGTCCCCATTATTTGAGTTGAACAAGTCAATAATGGGGGGGTTGTGTTTTCACCACAACAATGGCGACACACGGGAGAAGAGCTAGTTATCTCTGTTTGATATGAATGAGATTTTCCTAAAATTAAAGTAAAAAAATTAAAGAAGAGAATTATTTTTTGAAATGCTTGACTAGGTTCATTAATCTTAATAAAAACAAGAATCCTCTAACTGTAATTTTTCTCAAAATTTCTCATAAATTAAAATATTTCAAAACTCTATATCAATCCTTAGTTAATTGTAGAGATAAAGCAAGGGTCACTTTACAGCTTAGCTTTTTAAAATATACTCATTTGCCACAGGTAAAGCCACTGCTGCCAGCAAACATCTATAGTCTCGACAGGGTTACTTTTTAATCATCAATGATTTAGAATCCCATCTCATTAAAAATTATTGACCTAGAGATAAATCCATTTATATATGTTTCTTTTTTATTTTTATTATAAATCTTTAAAAGCCATTGTCCTGATTTAGTGGCCAGATGGTTGACAATGCCATTCACTGGTTATAATTGGACTGAACAAGTTGGCTCGTGAAGAGACCCCTTGTCTTATAATTGTTTGCAATCATAAGCCATTACCCTGGTTTGTTTAACAGTGTTGGTAATGTCAACCTATTTTCCCCCTATGATCATGGTAAGCAGACTCATGATGAGACCTCTTATCTTTTAAGTTTAAATATATTTCTGGATTATAATCTAGAAAAATAAGACTTTTTGGGACAGGGAGAATCATTAACTCCTTAAGAGTTAAGAATGATAATTTCAGAGTTAAAGGTGCTTTGCTGTAAAGTGTATTTACTTGGTTATAAATAACTTTTCTTGACTGATAATAAAACTTTGAAAGATCTTAGTAACATTTTGAAATCTCAAAATGATCACAATTTGATGAAAAAGAAATTTTCAGATTTTATGATACTTTGCCAACTTCTCTAAATTGGTAATTTCTTCCTTAAGTATGTCTACCTTTATAATAAGAAAAGCAAACTTTACTAAGAGATTTAAGAAAAAGCTAATAGGTGACTATTAACAATTTTTCTCCACGTATCCTGACCATTGTTAGGTAAAAAATAGGTCTTCCATATAAATAATGCAAAGTCACCAAAATCAAAACAGAAATCCAAAGGAAAAGAATTCTTATGCTAAAATGAGAAAAGAAATCAGCGAACAAAAATAAAAACAAAGAAATCTCTAAAAATGGAAAGGAAAATCCAAGTTTCGCAAGATAAACTCAAACAAGAATGTTTATACCAATGTCTCCAACAATATGAAGAAAAAGAAAATAAGCATGTAACCATTCCTTTTTATGTTGAAATTTAGAAAAACATACCTTGCATAGTTGTGAATGCTTTAGGCTTTTAGATAACAGTGATTGTAAAATTCAGCCACAATGAATACTTTCTGTATGATATGAATCTTCTTGTTTCCAAGCATCATCTTAATCATTTTCTAAAAAGGAATGCTTAAAGAAATAAACTAAAGGTTCAGAAACTTTCTGGTGTCGCTGTTTCAATGAGGATTATCGCTGCTTCTTGAAATAAGGCCAGAAGAAGAGTATGGGACTTTGAAAATATGATCTGGCAGAGGATTGGAAGCTTCAAATGGAGAACTGTAAAACAAATATTTTATATCAGCAAAAACAAAACTGAAACTAAAGTAACGAATTAATGAAAGTGGGTACATGAATCTTACCATTGGATAATTGCTTTTGATCTTACCTAAAAGGTATCAGTTTCTCCAAGCTAGCTGACTTCTTATTTTAATTAACATTAAAAACATGAAGAAGTCAAACTAACCAAGATAATATTACCCAAAATCATTGTTTATTTTATTTACACTAAAGTAGGTAGTAAAATGTAAAAATGGAATGCTTAATCTCAGGGGAGCTGAGATTAAAACAAATGCATCAGAAATGAGAATAAAAATTTGCAGTATGAATGTTCCTCAAAATATTATAAGTTTCATATAAACACCATGATTTTATAAATTGTCCAGAATCAAGACCAAATCCAAGATAATAAAATTTAAATATGAAAATAGAGAGGTATTGAATTCCCTTTTTAATTATGGAATTATATATTTGAAACTAAAATGTATGAAAAATTGAAATGATTTTTGTGTGCTGCAAAGTTGTCATCAATTGTTTTTTTTCCCATAATGGTTACCCAAGCTTGCTTTTAAAATAACAAATCGCCGTATCGGATGATTCACTCACATGTTTCTTCACCATGCTTCAAGTTTAATTTGCAAGACTTTACTTTTGTTACTATGCCATATATTGATTAAATCTTAATGGCTTAGAGGCATGCATTGGAAGCTATCGTATCGAAGATTGCAATGGCAAATTGCCGATTTAAGAACATATGATGAGAACATGTGCAATGAAATGAAGCGATCACATCATTAAGAAATGTTATATCAGGGATCGGGGACAGTTATGTCACAAATTGCACATCGCACACCGTATCTCGCGATTTATATTTTGCACATTGCACATTGCGCATTGCAAATTTGGAATAGTGATATGGCCATAAAAAAGTGATGAAGCGATTGCAATATGGGCAATGTGGTGGATATCATAACTAATCGGCGATTGGCAAACTTAAGCATCTGATGTAACACAATATATATATATATATATTTATTATAATATATATATATAGTAATATTATTTGCGATGCGATATGTGATGATAGCGGACCCGATAAATTTTTATAATGGGATTTTAATAACATATCGGATCCGAGACATCGGCCCTTTTAAAGTTATGCTCCTATCATTATTGCGATTAAATGGACATGATATTCTTTTAAACTTGATTTGAATTTCATATTGGGTCCGGAATTATGTGGTCATCGCAATATCGGTAAAGTAGATTATCAGAGATCGGTGATTCACAATAATGGAAATATACTTCAAATGCAAAGCTCCGATATGCGAAATGAGATATGGCATATGAGTAAGATAATACATCGGAGGTCTTTTAAGAATAATTTGTTATCAAAAGAAATGCTAAGAACTACTTCCAATGAAATCTTATGATGCCAATGGTCTTATGATATTCCTTGAAATTTCAATTGGGTTTTCTAAGTGAATAAAAGAAAATTTAAGGAATATGCTTAAATTCTAATGCATCATAAATAAAATTTCCCTGAGCCTGTTGCAAATTTGAAATGGGTTTATTGCCTACTTTATGTTTTGAAAACAAATGAAAACCTGTAAATAAAACAAAACACGAATCAAAAATAAACTAAGAAAAATAGAAACTAGTAAGAGATGAGAATGAACTTGGAAATGCGTACCTAGAAGGAAATTGTCTGCAGATTTTATTTCATAAATGTTCAAATCCTTCTTTCGATTAAAATTTTAACTTTGTTCAAAATCGTCTCACTATTTATTCTAAATTAGAGTGGGCAATTAAGCTGAAGGAAATCAATTATTCATGTTCAGGAAATATGTAATTTACAAGAAATAAATATAAAAATAGGCTTCCCTTTTGAATTGAAACAACAATTTATTATCTCTGCTTATTCTGAATAACCTGAAAAGAATCTGTATTGTTATAGCGACTGTTCAATAATACCTTTAGTAAATTAATATGATGTGTATTGCAAAATCAAACAATAAACTAAAGATTAAAAGGGGATAAAGCCACTAATTGTGGAAAAATATCAAAACAGATTTGGATGTATGCACTCAGCAATCTCAAAATAAAGAAAAGTGGCCTTGAGGCGATCGATGCCAAGTGCAACCTTAATTGAATTTAATTAAGAAATTATTCAAAATAAGCAGAGTAGAGGTATTGTTGTAAGAATTTTAAAAAGGAAAACAATTATAAAACTTTCTGATAGGAAGAAAATGTTTTCACTGAACATGAATGAGAAGTGATGATTGCTTTGTTTGATTTATATCTACAGAATTGTTGAAAATAAATTAACTACATAAATCAAACTAACTAATTTAATTCTACTCCTATTCTAACCATATACATGAAAATGACTAGGTATAGTCATATTTCCAGTGTAGCCATTTTCTCATTTTTATTCCCACATATATGTACAGTTCAAATGTTAGTAATAAAAATACAAATCTAACTAAACTAAGGAAAATAAATATGAAATCAGAATGTACAGTTATTGTTATTGTTAGTAACTTATTTAAAATCTCTTTCTCTTGAATTTTCCTTTCCAATTGAATACCAATTGGATCATAGAAGTCTGGATGGATTTCTATTAAGGATGGGGAAATGTTCAAGGGAAGAGATAACAGGCCAGATTGTGAAGATGAGCTTTTAAATTCAAAGGCCTGGAAAAAATCATTAGTGTTATATGCAAATGTTAAATTATTAACAATCTTCTTTGAGGGAAAAATTTCCAAATATTTTTCAAATGAATTAATGAAAAATGGATGGAAATCTTTCAAATGAAATGAAAAATTATTGATTAAATTGGATTGCTGGAAGGTTTCTAAAAATACATTCTTTTGTTGATATTGCCTTTGAGAAGATAGACGCTTTTGATAAAATATTAGCATATATTGAAATTGAAATTGAAATAGCTTTTGATGCTCTTGATTATAATATAAAACTTCAATTTTCCAATGGGGCAATGCATAAATTGAATGTTTGATGGCAAAGTGCTCAATATGCCAGTGTAATATATCAAAAATTTGAAAAATAAAATCTGAAATAAAATCTAATTTTATACAAAATAAGTGAGGAAATAAAAATAAAATGAAATCACTATTTTTACAACTAATGTCACAGCACAATTGGGATCGTTTTGAAATAATTTCTTTTTCATAAGGATCGGCCAGAGTTATGGAATTTGAGTAATTTGGAATTCCAACTTGTGAATTATGATTATGAGTAGGGATGAGAGTTTGATCATGGTATGAATCATAAATTGGGATGTTTCCCCGAATAGTGAAATCATGAAAATAATTTCCTGCTCTAAAATGAGGATTAGTTGGGATAATTTCTAAATTGAAGCGTTCCTCATTCACAGATGTTATTTGAATTTTCTCATGAGGATTCTCTTGAGAGTAATAGAAATCAATATCCTTAATATCAGAGTAATTATCATAAATGACTTCACAAAATTCCCTCGAGTTCCCTTCAATCTCACCCAATATATCCAAACAAGGAGGAATAAAAATTTCATGCTTATTAATGGTAAAAGAATGATTAACAAATGTTTCCTTATCTTGATAAAAATTTATTGGTAATTCATTTAAATCATCCTCTTTAATTTCTGAAATATCATTAATACCAAGAGAAGAAAAATTACCATCATTAAAAATATCAGGATAAAGGGAAAAATGTGAACCTGAAACAATGCATTTAAAACTGTCCCTGTATGAGAACTCTCGTGCATTATGCTCATTGTAAATTTCAGATTGCAGATCATTCCTTTGTGTGTTCATGCTTTCTTGAAGAAGGCTGCTTTGCTGCTCTGATTTCGGCATTTGCTCATCATGGAAAAATTCATAAATTTGTACAGCAGTTTGCATGCTATTATTTACCTTGATTGTTGCTTGTACTTGCTGATTTGCGATCTGATTTTCTGAATTGACCGCATAGTAATTTTCAGATTCCAAGGCAACTCTTTCTCCAAAATTGTTGATGTTGTCTTCTTGCATGGAAATATTTTCCAAGCTTTGTGAAACCACTTCATCACAATTTATTTCCACATCCAAATTGGAATTTTCTTTTATATTCAGAGGGGATGGGACAAAGCTTGAATTAATTTCATATGGATTAAGAATGGGTGGAAGAGAACTAATATATTCAAACCAATCTAATGATTCTTCTTCCGTAGGTTTATCTTCGTCTTTAAATCTTAAGTAATTCAAGTGAAATCGAATATAAAAATCATTAACAAACTCATTTTCAAACCTTCGTAGATATTCAATTTCCTCACATATCTGTTCATAATCATAGCCGTCAAATTTACATATAAAAATTGTAACAAATTGATCCCAGTTGTGGATTGAAGCAACTGGAAGAGTTCTACACTAGCTTCTGGCTTTTTCCGCAAATGTGAGAGTACAAATTCTGCATAAGATGCCTTCATCAATTCCTTGAAAATCATGATTTGAAACATTTTGAATAAACTGAAAGACATGATTAAAAGCAGAAGAATTTCTCTTACCATTGAATTTTACCTGAGACAAGAGTCTTACCACTTCGGGTGGAGTATTGAGGGTGCACGTCATGATAACAACTCCAAATTTGGAGTTTAAGAGGAGTCATCACAATAAATAAAATATTAAAATTGAAGGCTCCAATAACAAAAATTCCCAGGGCCCTCCTCTAGCGCCAAAAAATGTTGATGCCTCGAAATCGCTTTGCAAACAACAATGGGCGATAACCACCCGGTCCGGACCTAAAGCATCTCCTTTCCGTTTGTGTGGTGGCCTCCGACTGGTTTAACTAGGTCCAGTTACCTTCTCCCTATTGCTATTGGTTTATGATGTATCTTTACCTACCAATAGACAGGGATATCAGATCACTTCTCCTTGCTGATCACTTCTCCTTGCTGATCACTTCTCATTTGCTTTGAAATATTAAACGCTATCGACGCCGCTAGGCACAACCATATTGTTCCAAGTGCCTTTTTGTTGAGAATATCCCATTCTGTGTCTGTCATACTCGTCAGCTTCTTTGCCTTTCTGCTCAATGGTTGGTAGAGATCTCTCTGATACAGATAATATTCCATGTGCATCTTCCACAATTAGTAATTTTGGCCATTAAATTTTTTGACCCTAAACCTACCATCTTCCGCCATTTCTCCCACTTGAATCAGGAACCCTTCTCTCCTGCAAGTTTATCATCCAAATAGACCTTCGACTCTGATACCAGTTGTTAGAAAATTATATATTACAGAGCAATGGAGCACATAAAATATTGCAGAAATATAAACACAGAAAACATATAAAACAAGAGAGACACAGATATACATGGTTCACCCAGTTCGGGCTACGTCCACGGAGAAACAACCAATCATTCATTCTATATCATCCAGCAAACTGAAGAGATACAACCTACAGCAAATCCATTGTAATTCCCTCTTCGCTTTCAATCTCCTCTCTCTTATACACTCAGAATACAAATCTACATAGGCGCAATACAATTCTCTCATATATAGCAAGGGTTACCTTCTAGGGCAAAAAAACTTAAATTAAACATAACTTCTACCGTCAGATCTCTGCCTAATGAACGACTTAAATTGACTATGAAATTACAACATTTTTCAAGGACCCCCCCTACAGCGAATATTTTACGGGCGGCATTTCTGCCCAATTACGAACTGGGGTCCAATACGGCGATACCTTTTAATATAGAAGATAATCAGGCTTCACACCCAACGCATGCGACAGCCGTGAGTTGTGAATGAAAACTATAACAGTGCTTCTGCAAGCTAACATACATCAAAACGACAACAGGCATTCACTAAATTCAAACAGACAACACTCACACAAAGAGAAACACAAAAAGCGACAGATACGCATCTCGAGACATGAAGAGCGGTTTTACCCCAAAACAATTGAGCTGAATGTGCCGACGACTTCTGGATGCAATATAGGCTGTTAGAGTTGCAAGTTTGATGCGAGGAATGAGATCTACAACCTCCGGTTGATGAGTTTTGATAAAATTGAGGTTGTGATGCGCATGCCACAAATCTAGGAAAAGCGACACTTGGCAGGAGGTTTATGAAATGATTCTTGCTTGCAACCTATAGCTGCTAAAAATAGATCCTTGAATCAAGGGATGCCTTTACATGCTGCCTTGGGAGAAGGAGTCCATGCATGCAAATCTATTTTGCTCAGCCCCGGAGGGAACTGGTCAACTTGAAGGCACATGCATCGGTCTCCGAGCCTGGGATGAAAATCTGCACAGTTTCTGGGCTGAGCAGAGATGGTTGTCCCAGAGGGATTGTGCAATTTCTGGGAGGAACATGTGATTGTCTCCCAATATTGCACAATTTCTGGGCTGAGTAGCTATCCTGGGTCAGACCTCGCAATTTTCTCATGGAAGCCTATCTGAACGCATCTCATAATTTTTTAGCCCATTAGGCTGCCTGGCTAGATTTTCACAATTTCTGCTAGTTGTTGGGCTAGCTGTCCCAGAGGGATTGCGCAATTTCTGGGCTGAGTAGCTGACTGCTGCCTAGAATTGCACAATTTCTGGGCTAAGTAGTCCTACTGGGCTAGATTGCGCAGTTTTTCCAATGAAGGTTGACAGGTAGGATTGCACAATTTTGGAGCCCAGTAGGCTGCTAGTCAAGATTGTTGGTTCCTCTCCAGAATTGTGCAATTTTCTTAAGGGAGTTGCTCAGCCTGTAGCTGGACCAAATTCAGAAAAATAGCCCCTGAGGGGGATGCAACAAGCTATCATGCATAGGTTGGAAATATGCTAGAAAACCATTGAAGCTTGTGTACTTGATAGTGCAAGACATGTTGTTGAGGATGGTTGGTAGGGAGGTTCCAAAACGAAGCTAAGGCAAAATTTTGGAGTGTGGTTGTAGCCACTACAGCACCAACATTTTGAGTAGAATTTAAGAGATCACAAAACAAATCATTTAATTTAATTAAATAATAGTAATAACAACAATAATAATATTAATAATATTTATTTATTTAATAATTAAAAATATTTAATGATTTAAAAAATAATAACTCATTAACATAAATTATTTATTTAAGTAATTTAATATTCAATAATATTAATATTAATCTAAGTAAAACAATATTGAAGATATAAGTCTTTTGGATTAATCACATCATTAGGATTTGTTCGATGTTTTGAACCAACTAACGTGGTTCATCCTCAGGACAAGTTGAGAAATCAATCGATCTGAGGGATTAAATAGCGTGGATGCATCATTGCCCAGAGTTA
The DNA here is from genome assembly GCA_000404065.3 of Pinus taeda. NCBI lineage: Eukaryota > Viridiplantae > Streptophyta > Pinopsida > Pinales > Pinaceae > Pinus > Pinus taeda. The sequence continues at coordinate 3,626 of APFE030401200.1, read as the reverse complement.
GTTGTTGAAAATTAGCCGTTGGTAAATTCGTTACTAAGGAAGGTAAAATATTATTTAAGAAAAAGTGGTAAGGAGTTATCTGTTTACTAATTCAATATTTAGTTAGAAACTAGTTGTTATTTAATAATTAATTATTTAATTTCAATATTATAAAATAATAATTTAATGATATCAATTTATATAATAATATTACATAAAAGTAATTAATTTATTTAATATTATTTGTTAGGGGTTGACTTGTTAAATATAATATATTCAGTGTTCGGTTGAAAACTCGCTGTAGTATAATTCAAAATTAAAATATTTTTTCATTATATTTTAATAATAATTTATAAATATTATTAAATCAAAATATTTATTTCACTATATTTTAATGGTAATTTATTAATATTATCTATTTCTTTAATAAGAATATTTATTAATATTATCCATTTAATATGATTATTATTTATTAGAGGATAGCTTGTTTCCCTTAAATAGGAGGATAGTAGTGTAGGAGGAAAGCGATGATAACTCTAAAGGTTTACTATAAGAATATTAATAGTTAAGTTATATTATTAAGCGCAAAATGTATTTTAGTTGTATTAAAAAAAAAGAAAAAGAAAAGAGGATGCTCTAAAATATTTAATCATATTAGACATATGAATTTGAAGAAAATTATCAAGGGTGGGGTTGATCACCTCCTTATAGTATCTTAGCTTCCTTTTACCCTCTAGCTCCTTATCCTCCCACAACTTGTCCTTAAAATTGGAGGTAATAATATCTTTGACACTATCTTTGCTTCCCATAATGATCTCCTCCTTAATTCCCCAATGGTTGAGCCAAGAATGGGCATTCTTATGCCACCCATGCTTGAGGCGAAGGTGGGGGTTTTGACTAAAGTTAGAAGAAATTTTTGGGAGCCTCTTGGATTCCATGCTGTAAAGCTTATTCTTATACATCAGATATCTAAACATAGTCGTACTTTCAATGGGGGACAAGACAACTTCGATCAAGATGATAGGATAGGGAGTATTTCCTTTGATCTTTAGGTTGTAGGTTATGAATTGCTTTTGACTCATCTCAATATTTCTCCATGACTCTCTGGATATACTGCAACCCCAAACTTCACATCCGTATAAAACAATAGGCATGACGAGAGTCTCAAAGAGGAACCTATTTTTACTCCAAATGAAAAGAATGACCGACTTACAATTGTTTTCAAGCTCATAATAAGATTTCCATCCTCCAATAATCCTTTTCTCAATGCGATAATTCTAGTTGAGTTGATGAGAAATTCAATACCCACATATTTATAAGAAGAAACCTGCTATAAGCAATGGTTATTATAGATGAAACTACCATGGGTGATCTTTTTGGATTTAATGATCATGACTTTAGTCTTATTGGTATTAACTGTCATACCCATCTTGGAGCAGTAGACATGAAGAATCTTAAGCTTCTTGTCTAGGTCATCATCTATTTTTACAAGAAGAACTATATCATTAGCATAAAGGAGAAGAGTAATGATTATACCAGCAAGCTCGGTGCCCTTGCATCCTACAGTTTCCAGACACTCCTCTATGTTATCGATGTATATGCCAAAAATGGTAGGGGATAGGGGATAGGGGACACCCTTTCTTAACTCGGATATTGTATTTAGTGTCTTTAGACCACTCTTCATTGGTCTTAAGCTTGGCAGTGACAATATCATAGAGGCGGATCACAATAATCCTCAGTTCAAGAGCAACCACGATCTCTTCAAGTCTCTCCCAAAGCTTATTGTGAGGAACAATGTTGAAAGTTTTTCTAAAGTCCACAAAAAAACAGAAGAGACAGGCTTTACTATTGCGACATTCCTTTACAATGATCCTGAGAGTGACAAAATGGTCGATAGTCAAGTGATGTCTCCTAAAACCAGCTTGCCCTTTAACTATTTTACCCTGGCTTTCAAGCGAAAGGTTAAGATTCTTTTCCAAAATGAGCCCATATACCTTGGTTAGGATGTGGCTAATCATAATGGTCCTGTAGTTAGAGGGAACACTTTTGTCCCCATTTTTAAATATAAGCACAATAAGGCTTTGCGTCCAAAGATGAGGGAAGCCATGCTTTATAGCCAAATTGGGAAGCTTGTGGAGATGAGGAATGCGGATAGATCTTCCCATTTTAAAGATTTTAGCTTGGTATCCTTAAATATCTTTAGCTTTCCCATTATAGAGCTTACTAATCCCAAACTCAACGTCTTCCAAAGAAAATACATCCTCCTTAGTAGGAGTGATTAAGGGGGTGCCCATAATGTATGGAGAGTCATACAACTTCTTAAGATATTTGTCCCAATTTTCTAAGGGGATAGAATGGTTATCTTTGGTTTTATGAACAAGCACATTCCACCAAAACTTTTCGGGCATGACTTTAGAAAGGTCAAGAATATGTTCTTATTAGCATATGACCTCTCATTCCTCTTAATGAGAGCTTTGTATATATTTATATTCCAGATCTTAATGATTTCATTAGGAGCATCTCTGATCACTTTCCTAGCAATTTTACAGTCTTTGTCATGCCATGGATTGGAAGTTTTATTATTATGCTTAAACAAAGTCTCATTAGAGAAATTGCTAATGGTTTTGGAAAGGGTAGTAGTAAAATGGTAACAATTTTGATCAATGTTGCTATTATAAGTCATGGAACCTAAATCCCTTAAGAAGAGGCTGATCTTACTTCTATCGAAGCGAATGTGTCTTTTGCTTTCATTGGTCTACTACATGTGGTTGGTACGCATAATAAGATTGAGGGATAAAGACAGAGGTCTGTGGTCAGAGTCAGGTTCGAATCTGTTAAGTAGCTCAAAGTTTGTAATACAGTTCAGGTCAAGGGTGTCGAAAATCGCATAATCCACGACACTGCTACCTAGCCCATGGAAATAGGTCATCTGACCGGAGAGGGGCCACTTGTTAATACCATTACAGATGATTAGGTATTGGGAACTACAACGTTTGAGCAACTCGATACCAAATAAGTTCTCGATTATGTCTTTAGAGTTTCTCTTGAATCTATTAGCTAAGTTACTATCTTCATCAAGCCACAAGGGGTTAGGGTTAGAGTTGTTACTTAAAATAATAGCTTGGTTAGTAGCAGTTATAGCATTAAAGTCCCCAAGAAAAAGGATATTACCTTCATTCCTTAGGTTGAAGATGTCTTTTACTAAGGTATTGAAAGGATAATTCTTATCCAAGTTGTTTTTCTTATAGGATGTAGATTTTATAGGAGAAAAATAATAGATTGCAAGAAAGATGCTATTGGTGGTAGAATAAGAGATTTCGATCCAAATGTATTGATTAAAGGGGTCGATTTTATGAAGTCAGATGTGAGAGGAAACAATGTTCCTTATATAGCAGGCTATACCATCAAAACCCCTTCGAGAGGATTTCTTATTCCAAATTGACCAAAGAGTGAAACCGTCAAGGTGAGGGACCCTAGATTTTCCATGCTCCCAAGTTTCAACTAAAATAATAAGGTCAATATCACTCGAGATCCAACTTAACATAGGAACTTTACACCATGGAAAACCACGACAGTTCCAGAAGAGGATCCAGAGTGATGCAAGTCCCTATTTATCACTCGTGCTTGAGACTTTATCTCTAATAATA
>APFE030401197.1:0-10355 GCA_000404065.3 Pinus taeda | reverse complement strand
CCACACATTTTCCACTTTCACTCTAAATGATAATCCCTCATGGTGTGCAACTACCAAAACAATATTGTACAACCTAAACGAGAATTCTATTTGTAACCAGTTCCTCAAGAAACTAGTTTAACATGCATTTGTAATGTGTATGCTAAAAATATTGCATGATGAACACCTGGCAAATGCTTCTACAAATAACACAACCAAACCTAGTGGTTAGTATTGTTACATTAGCATATAAATATTGAACATATATATTAGATACTTAACAAAGTTGGACCGATAGATAGAAAAAGTTGTAATAATAACTATTTTAAAACAAATCGAAATTCAACAAATTTTGATCATGAATGTTTAAGTTTAATGTCTTCTTTTAAAAATAAATGGGAAAAAATCAACACCTGTGTTCCTTGATGCTTTTTAATTTTTACATTTGATTTGAAATAAATGATTGAGGTTAAATATGATTAATTTATATTCAATTAATAAATTAAATTAAAAACATTAAGTTATAGTTTCAATAATGCAATTACCATAGTGGAAATTTTTAAAAGTAATATTCATATGTTACTTCACTCCCAGTAGAGCTCTAATATATCCATGAGATGTGCTAACAGTGGAAATTTCATATTGTTGAGTCTGTATTGTGACTAGAGTCATCAACAAAGGACCCAGATTTAAAATTTTTTCCAACATTTCTATTGTTGCTTTTAGTACTAGGTTTTATGCTTATTGTTTCTCAATAAACTCTGCAATCACATTCCTGGTAGCTTCATGCAATTTCAAAACACTCATGGTTACAATTCTAGACATATGAACTTTTGTTTATGTTTTATCAATAAATTTTTTATCATGCATCCTTACTCTTTCAATTTTCAATATTTTACTGTCCCTGTTATAGTTTGCATCTTGAAAAGTGGTAAACAGACCATCGAAAATAGAAAATTCTTTGGAAATTTGCTTCACTATTCTACAATTTTTGTTCACATCAGTATTGACCCAATCAGATAGCCGAGTATCAATCTCCTTGTTTATAGCTTCTTGATTGCTTCTTGTCTACAAGGGACTTTTGTATTTTTTTCATTTTAACCATGTGCATTTTCTCTGGATTAAACATTCGACGAGGATTCTTGTCATCTTCGGTAGCTGATAGTTAACCATGAATTAGCTGTGCAACATTAGTATCCTTTTGCTTTCTTGCACTTGAAGATGAAGCCAAATAAGTTTTTGATATGAAAATAGACGATTGCACAATTTTTCTGCTTCTTTGTTTGCACTTTGTTTTTGTGCTAATACTTTCTTGTTCAACAATTTCTCTAATAGTCATTTCTCCTTCCTTATTATTGCTTGGAGCATTGTGACCATTTTCAATTTCACTTGCAACTTTTGTCAACAAGTTCTTGTATTTGATGGCATCTACATGTGCGATAAATAGGCCTTATGGATCAACCTCTCACCAACCTTCAACTTCTTTTAAATTAAAATAATGCAAAGACTTCAAAAACTCTGAAAGATGGCTTCCATTCTTTACAATTAATTTTCCAACAATAAGTGACAAAGAAATAAACCATTTCTTCTTTTTCCATTCAAATTTAACTTTCCAATTGTAGTATTGTCTACAAACTTCGGCAACAAAATACTTGTCCATAAAAATTATTGGAAGCAATAGTGGTTTACCTCAAAACCCATATACTCTAATAACTGTATTATTTCCTCTATATGTATCATTTTACCCTAGAGAAAAAATTGTGCTTCACTAGATATTCGACAGGGACCGCATTCAGTTATCATGAAAATAATTTTTTTTACAAAAATATCTTGAATTAGACAAAATTTTGGAATAGCTTCCTACATTCACAATATGGGATAGCATAACTGCATCACTCTTTGCCAAAATTGAAATTAGGGTTATGTGGAAACTCATCAAAAGTATGACACGACACAAAGGTTGTAATTGAATACGTCAGTATGAAGAACCTACTTCACTTAAACAAATTTACTAATTAAAAATACATTTGATTTGAAATGAGATCATCCCATTCGAATACACAATATTTTTATATGAATAATGAAGCACATAGAGAATCGATATTGGGACATTGGTCATAGTTTCTTGGCCCATTAAATGCATATACAACAAAAAAAACTCCCTTAATGGTTCTGTAAACAGAGTAATACCTAGAGAAGAAAGATCAAATGGAACCTCAGAAGCTGGTGAAATGAACTTTTCTATGATTTTCAAGCCACCTGTATGTGATACTAAAAAACTATTTTCTTTTGACAAATCTAAGCACATATCCATAATTGGTAGCTTGAATATCTTCCTGAATGCCTATGAAGTCAAAGAAAGGCGAGTATCTTAGGCTGATAGCCTAACTATTTTTGTTGTTAAATCAAATTTATTTGCGCATAAAAATAATTTCTCCAAAATCAAATACTTCTAGAATGCATGCAACATTCACTAATCTGATAGATCAAATCTTATCACTACTCTTCTCCTGCGCAGACAAATTCACATATCATTGATACACAATCAATCACTGAAATCTCTGATCGATGAGCACAAGCGAGTTAATAGTATCAATGTAAATAACTTCCTTCCTTCCACTTGAAGCCATTTTTTCTCTATACTTTTAAAATATTTTGTCAACCAACAACGTTTTCAATGCGCTTTAAGTATAGATCATTGACATGCTAGAAAAACACCACCTGTTACTACTCTACCTCTAAAATCCCTTCTACAAGACACTTTCAATATATAACAATTCAGTATAACAAAGTTTTCATTCACGAAAAATAATAGAAAAAACTCACACAATCTAAACGTGCCACAATTCTAGCTAGAAAACAGTAGAATTCCGAAATGATTTTTACAAAATTGGGCATACTTTTTTGGAAAATCAGATTACAGTTGTCAAGTTGCAAAGTATTTAATATCAAATTAATTGTTGATAGTAATAAATTTAGCGAATGTATTTCAGATTAATTGCATTATCATTCATTGACCAAGAAATGGTGAGGTGATTAATTCTAAAGACATTCACTAAATCAGTATGGATCACAAAAGTTTGAAATCAATGAGTACTCATTTTTTTTTTTTTTTTTTCCCGCTATCTGTTACTATTATGCGTGTGAAATTTGTTTGGCGTAAAATTTCCAATAAATAGAAATTCAAAAATAGCAAATCAAATGCTTCCGAGAAATAACAAAAACAGTTTAAAAACAAATCTCGAAATTCAGAGACTAGTTACTCCATGTATGAAACAAATTAAATGTGAATCTTTTCTATCAACAATCACATCCACTACTATATCAATGTAATTTTAGTGGTAATAGCATTTACCTTCCTGATTATGTGTCAATATGTTCAATCACCAAAAGGATACCGAACTGTTAATGTCGTATATGAAAATAAGGAAACTTCACGTCACACAATGAAAAGGTTTCTTCTTCTTCTTCTTCTTTATTCCACTTCTACATAACATGATTTTATAATTATTCGTATTTTCCATATGCAATATGCACCTCCCACATTGATTACAATCACCAATAAAACTTCAACTATAACATTATTGTTAATTGTTTCTTGCAATTGATAAATTTTATTATTAAATAATGTTATTTAATTTAGTTTTATGATTTTTAGGTTTATTGTTATCTAATAAAAGCCTTTATTGTGTGGAAATAACTTTGTGCCCACATTGTAAGATTTATTATGGGCTTGTCCGCATGCGGTAGCTCAAGTGGCAATGGTCGTGGAAGTGAAGTCTCACTGAATCAGAGATATTGGGTTTGATTCTTGTGCTACCCTCCCTAGAAATGGGGTGAATAACGGACATGTAAAAAGTTGAAAATGAGAAGGTACTACCAAGCTTACAAAAAAAAGATTTATTATGGGCTTGAGGCAAGAAAATATCTGTACAGTGAAACAAGTTTTTATATATAGCATGAGTTATATAAATACTTACTTTTACAAATGCATTTTTTCTTCACATAGCCTCCACACATACACAACTATTTCCATGCAACTACTTCTGTACTCAATAACACTCTACAAATACTCATGTATAATTAACTACTACAACTTTTACAATTTGCAATATAATCTTTAATATGAGTTTCGCGCAAGAAAAAATCCACACAATAAAATGAGTTTTTATATCCAGTAGGACAAATTTAAATACTTATTTTCTTTAAGTAAGCAAATTACTTGCAAAGACTAGTTTACAATTTACTATTACAAAATGAAATATGAAGTTTTTTAACAATGCTTAGAAAAAACAAATCCCATAGTTCAATGTATTATTATTATTATTATTATCATCATCATCATATGTTTTTGTGCAAAGATTTTACTCTAGGTAAGAAGTTTCGTCTACACAATGAAAACTCTCACTCTAATCCCAACATAATGAAAACTTTGTACAATGGAACATTGACATGTGCAATTTTCTCTTTTGTACATGTATTCATAAATAAATAGAACTAGAACAGAATAGTCAAGATTTTTTCATGAGAAACCTTCAATAGTTATCAACATAGCTACAACAATTGTAATTGTATTTAGATTCAAATTCTTTTCACAACAAATTCAATAGACATATAACAACCAAAATTTTTGCCAAGTGTTTATCTCCATTGTAAACAAAACTAGAATAGACTAAATAGTCTTTGTGCTTCACAAGCCTTAAAAAGTAAGCAACACAATTACATCAATAACAATTGTATTTAGATTTAAAACCTAATCAGTATAAATATCATTTAAATAAACATCACAAATGAAATAAGCATCTCTGAAACAAGTGGAAAAGAGAACCTAGGACCTGTCGGCAATGGAGGAACATGGAGCCATTTTGTTTTCGTTGTAGGTTTTGGGGTAGCCACACATATACTAGCCCCACCCTTGGTGTGGGTGCCAAGGGAAGTTGTGAGAATTCTAAGGTAGGTTTTTGTTTGGTGGGATGATTTTCCATTTCAATTAGTTTACTGTGGTCTGTTGGGTGACTGATTATGCTTTCACTGTGACTCTCTGCCATTTTACTCACCCTCTCCATTTCAAACCTTTTCCCCTCATTTTCATCTTTGGTCTCTTTGATTACTTGGGTTTTAGGTCATTTGGGGATGTACTTCTCTGGGGAGTTTCCTCTTCATTGGGTTCTCTCTCAGTATTCTACCTGCTTGAAGATTTCATCGATCAGTGTAGTCAGGTTGAGTTTTTTTAGTTTTTTCTCTTTTCACTTTTATCGGGATGGTCATCCTATTTGACTATGTGGATTTGGAACCGACACCGGAGGATATTTCATCAGTATGGGGTTTAGAACCAACGCAAAAAAATCTGGTGAAGGTAGCCTTTCCAGATAGGTCTCCTCCTAGAAAACGTTGAGGTACAAAGCTGGCATGGCATTATGGTGGTTGTCTAGGGCTGCTGGAGGAGTCAAAACCTCCTTCCACAAGGGCGGTTTGTTGGTTTCCAGACTCTGAAGTTCATGAAGATCAGGATGGTGTAGTATTGGTAGGCAAATCTGTCACTCCATCAACAGAAATATAGGTAAGCCCAAAAACCCCTTTTACAATCTCTATATCTGAGTTTCTAACAAGCGGTTTGGAAGATATCATTAGAAGTAGTGGGCTCAAGAGGAAGGAAGGGCTTCAAACTTGTTTAAATGAAGTCTTGGGATTGGATCGGCCAGCAGTAGGCTTGAGCCTATACAAAACCCTTAACTGTAAAAATTCTTGCTTCGACTTGTACCATCAACCTCTCGGAGTCTTTTTGTTTAGCTACCGAGATTGTTGGCAATTAGGAGAAGTCTTTTATTTGTTTACCGGAGCTAAATTCTTGAGTGGGACAACCACTCTTGGAAGAATCAAGTAATGAAGCACTAGGGTTTCCAACTTTTTCCCGCCAAGGGTTGGATTTGGTTGGACAACTAGAGGCAAGTTCTTTGGGGTCAAAGGAGGGAATACATCCACCAATTCTAGGCACTGGTGGGCAGGCACTAGACCTTGAAGCTTTGTCGAACATTATTTTGGCACTGAATAATCCCCTAAAGGGTATCCTAGGCTTTGAAAGCCAAGAGGGTGAAGAAAGTACTTCAATTTCCCCTTTAGTTAATGGTCAGTCCTCAGGCCTAAAAAGGAAGAAGGGGAAGGCGATAAGAAAGAAAGCGGAGAAACCAAACTTAATTCTAGGGGTAGACATTCAGATGGATGAAGCTATGGATGCATTGGAGCATATCATAGTGGTTCGGTTAAAGGGAAGACAATTTACTACTAATTTCATCAAGGCATAGATAACTAAGGAATGGAGTATAGGGTTGGTTTCACAGATGGAGGTAATTTGTTTGAGAAGGGGGTTTTTCATCGTTCGTTTCTCTAGTGTTGAAGCTATAGATTGGGCTCTCGAGTGAAATTGGAGTTTTGGGAAAGCTCTAATTTTCTTCAAAATATGGACTCCCCTCTTTGATGCTCAAAGAGAAATATTAGGAGAGATCCTAGTGTGGGTGTGTCTTCTGTCACTTGACCCTCAACTTTGGTCGGTGGATGTCTTCAAGGCAATTGGGAACATTTTGGGTACTTTTCTGGAAGTTGATATGTCCTTTCAAGTGACTAAGGAAAGAAAGGCAACACATATACTAGTTAGGATGGACTCGAGTGAGGGTTTGGAAGATATGATGCAGATACAGGTGGATGGATACTCTCTCACTCTGTTGCTCAACTATGAACAACTTCCCAATAGATGTCATCATTAACACAAACATGCATTAGAGGAATTTTCAACTCAAAAATAGCCACCTAAGAGAAAATTAATAAACTAATAAAATAATGTCATGTAGACAATTTCTTAATATCATTTTTTTATTATTTACCAAATACCCAAAAGTCACATTATCAATAATGGTATATTATATTTATATAATTTATATATTAGCAAAGATTAATAAAAATTTTAAATTAAAAGGTAAATTTAAATTTTAAATTTAAATTAAAGAAGAAATTCAAAATTAAGGGAATTTAAATTTTAAATTTAAATTACCCAAATAAACATCACTTTATCAAAATAGCTGTCTACATATATTTATATTGAATTAATCTATTAATAAAAAGTTAATTAAAGATAAATTCAAAGGAAAAGTTAAAATTTAATACTCCAATAAATGCACTGTTTATTCAAAAAACCATTATGTTTATATTTTGTATTTCATTAATTACAATCCAAGATTTATTAAAACTTAAATTTAAAAGTAATTTAAAATTTAAATACATTAAATTAGGGTTTTATATTTAAATTTATTTATTTAACATGACATGATTGACCCTTCATTAAAAATATTCTCTATATTCTAACTTTTCTAGATTAAGATATTAATTTTATTTTTAATATTTAATATAGTTTTGGGTCACTTGGGCACCATTCACACTTAAAGTAGGTAAGTTATATTATTAAATAAAATTCCATTACCTAATAACACCTGTATCTCTTTTAAATTTTAAAGGATTTTGATTGGGTTACACATTATGACATGGAAATTAAATGTTAACATTTTAAAATGAAAATTCCTCTAATGGTCACTTGGCAAGGGATTGTCCATTGTGGCTTAGACGTCGTTGGAAAAATAGGGGCTTAGACATCGTAGGAAAAATAGGTTGGAGTCGGTTCATGAAATGCAGGTGTAGCCTGAGGATGTAGTGATAGAGAAGGAAACATTTCTTGGGGAACGTGAGGCAGAGTTTCCAGTTTAGGTTGTGGTCAATGAGGATCATCGGCTAGTATTTGTAGAGGTTGAAAGACCTGCAAGTGAACACTTGCAGGACGAGATGGTAGAGGTGGCGGCATCTCATCTTGCAGGTACCATTTCTTCCCCTCCTCCTTCTCATTCGTTTATGTGTATGCTCCTTGTGGATCATATTCTCGGGCCTGGTCCTTCCAAGCCTCCTATTGATGTTATTTCTACTTAATGCAATATTTATTGGGCTCTTGATTGTATCATTACATCAATACTTTATTAAATCTTTCTAGACCCTCTTTGGTGGGCTATGGTCTACCCACCCCTTCTGATTTTTCCCTAATAAGCCTCATTATAAACTTCATCCCTTGGGAAAAAGAGACCATCATGATGCTCCTGTGGGTGATCTCAGCCTATTATATTATGTTGCGGGTCCTCCTAAGACTCGGAGTAGAAAAACGAACATTTCAAAGGCCTAGTTAAAAGCTAAGCTTGACATAGCTGAAGGAAAACAACTCTCCCTCAAAGGTTCACTTAGAGAAGTGATGACCCCTATGGGGGTTTCCTATTGATTTTGTTGTCCTTCAATTGTAGAGGGATTTCCAGTCCCTGAAAAAAGTTGGCTTTAAAACAATTACTCAAGAATGTTTATGTGATGTTATTATGCTTCAAGAGACTCTTGGTCCTGGGGGTTTCATAATAAATATTTTGAGAAACATGTTGCCTGGTTGGTCCTTTGTCGCTTTGGATGTATGTGAGCATTTAGGGGGCTTGGCGATGGGTTTTAAGGATTGTGGTTTAAAACTCTTAAATTCTTGGGGCTCTTATTTGACGCTTGGAGTGGAGGTTTACTCCTTGAAACTGTGTTCAAAATTAACTCTTATAAACATTTATGGACCTTGTGAGGGACGTTTCCCTTTTTGGAATAAAATGTTTTCAAAATCATTTCTTAATTGCTCAAATCTTGTGGTGGGAGGGGATCTCAATGTCTCCTTAGGGTTATCTAAATCCTGGGGACCAAATTCCTAGGTGGACCCTTTGGCATATTTCTTTCTAAAAAAGATTTAGTTGGGGATACTTATTGATGTTGATCTTCTGAAAGAAAAACCTACCTGGAAAAATAGGAGGGTTGGTGAGGCAATGGTGGAAAAAAGTTTAGACTGATTCCTTATTAAAGAAGACATGGCTGCTCATATTCCTTTCTTTCGCTAGTGGGTTGTGTTAGCACTTGGAATTCACCTAGGCTGAGATAGACAAACTCTCAAGGCTACATCAAACCATTTCACCTCGTAGCTAGCCCTACGAGGTATGAGAAGGCTCTCTCGGGTCAGATTCGGTAGATCTTTCAATATGATAAGCTGACCAATTAGGATCAAAGATATTAGGCTAGTAAATTGATAAGGGGGGTTGATTTAAAGATTTTTGGTTTTTTGGTGGCAATTGGAGGGAGTGCAATTCAGGGTGCGGGGATTGAGCACAGTTTTTGCAGGGGGGATCTTTGGGGCAAGGTAGGAGTGAGCGCTGATGCCTTAATCTGAGATGGATGATCAGGGATGATAGAGAAGGAGCTAAAGAGGGAAAAAAACCATTTGAATCCTCTCTAGACAGTAGAAAACATAAATTTTGAACAAACTAAAAAGCTGAGCATGTCAAAGCATGAATTCAAACTTTACCACTTCATCTGTCCAAATAGAAGCAAAAGAGAGATGTGGAATACATAAACAGACTTACAAGAACATGTAGAGAACACACCATCAACACAACAATCCACAAGAATCCACAATGATGTCTGCAAAATCCTGGCCTTCCTTTTCTTTAAATTGCAGAGATAGATGTACAATATACAATAAAGCTTTCTCCCACAAGAGTCCAACCATGAAAATGAGAAAGAGAGAGCATAATATAGACCATCTAACTCCTTTCCCCACCTCTAGGGGTCGAGCTCAGCTTCCTAGGAGCATTTTGAACTAATTCCAAATTAAGCACTAGATAATAGGCAGTCCAACAACTTGCCTCTATTACTTAGCTAACTGATTCATGCATTAATTATTCACTTTTTACATCAAGGAAGCTTCTAGAAGGGTAAAGAGAGATAAAATCTATCAAAGTGCCATGAAAATATTACATTTATCCATCATCTACAAGTAAAAATGGTCAACCATAGTCAAAACAGTGTTTTTTGACAAAAAAGGTCAATTCTGGCAAAGCTGGCCCGAATGGTCGCGCCCCTGTTTCAAATGGTCGCGCCCCTTTGCAGCAACTTTTGAGTGGGTTCCACTGGTCCAAATCAGGTGCAAGATGGCTCATTGGAAAGCTTGGTCTGTCTACTTTCCATCCCAAGTGGAATTTCTGAATTTGGAGTTGTTTTGCCCCCTCAAAAACCATTCTCCCAAGGTCACTTGCTGCAACTCAAAAAGTGGGCAGAAAGTCATTTTTTTGATGTATTTTGAGCTTTTGGAGGCTCAAATCTCAAAATCAGGCTTCTCCCAAGTATTGGTAATTTTTCTCTTTGCATGCCCTTTCCCAAAATGCCAAGTTTTCAAAATTCCGAGCAGTCCTCCAAAATGGTCTCGCTTGGGGTGCGACCAAACCACGGGAAAAACCTGTAATTTTACCAAAAATTTGCAAATGACAAAATTT
>APFE030401196.1:0-12671 GCA_000404065.3 Pinus taeda | reverse complement strand
GCTGCAACATGTCCAAGATTATGACATACATAGCATTCAACATTATTCACTGGAGGAGTAAAAGATTTCCTTTGAAGATTCTCGTTCCTTGATTGTTGATGGGGATGACCTCTCAACTCCTTGTTGATCATTTTAGAGTTCTCTTTGGAGTTCCTTGCCTCACCTTGTGAACTAGATTCACCTTCAACAGATTCATGAAAGCCAAGACCAGTCTTGATACTAGGGGATCTTTGGCTACCAAGAATGTCATCCAAAATCTTAGTACTATATTGAAATCGCAACAATTTATCCTTTTCTTCTAATTACCTTTTAAGATATTTAACTCAACCTGATGTTGTTCTTCCTTTTTCAGATACTGTTTCCTTAGGTCTTCTTCAGTTTTTCTTCCTTCTTCCACTTGTTGCTTCAATTTGATCACTTCATGTTCAAGAGCTTCTATGTTCTGCTCCTTTGATTTTTCAAGATCTTCCTTTAGAGAGAAGATCTTTGATTCTAGACTCTGAATTGTTATGCTCTGATCTTTTACTATATCCTGCAATTTCTCCCTTACCCTGGTTACTGTCTCCAATTGTTCGTTTAATTTGGTAACTTCTTCAGTTTCTCCATTCTTCTTATCATATGCCATGAGACTTCTAATGTCTTCGCTATCATTGAATGAGTCATTACTTTTAACATGGGTATAATAGCTTCTACTACCTTCTTCCGACATCTTTCCTTTGTTATGAGGGCATCTAGCAGCATAGTGACCAACTCTACCACATGAAAAGCATTTGAAAGGTATCTTACCTTTGAATCGTCCAGTTCCCCATTCAAGATTCTTGACAAAATTTACCTCCTCTTCTTCCTCTGACATGTATCCTGATGCTTCGAATGTAGCTTCTGATGGTCCCTGTTTTGGCATCTCAAAAGCAGTTAAGATTCTGTGAAGCTGTGACATGGTGATTTTCTGCAGATTCTCCTTTTATTCTATGGCAAACACTTTGGAATCAAATTTAGTAGACAGGGATCTCAAAACCGTTTCAACTAAGACAACTTCCTTAAATTCTTCACCCAAATCCCTCATACAATTTACAATCTCATCCATACGCAAGAAGTAATTAGCTATGCTTTCATTACTATGCATCTTGAGATTTTCATACCGGATTCTAAGAGTTTGAAGCTTTGATCTTTTACCTGTTCATCTCCTTTGTAGCTTAGAATGATTTTGTCCCATATTTCCTTAGCTGATTTGAAATGCATGATCTTCATTAATTCTGATTGTGTCAAACTTCCCAATAAGACAGTAACAGCTTTGGCATTGACCTCATATTGCTTTTTCTCGGCTGCATCTGTAGGAACTGCTGATGGGAAATTGTATCCACTTTCTACGATTCCCCAAACTTCTGCTCCAAGTGATTGCAGATATGCTGTGGTTCTTATCTTCCAGTGGGTAAAGTTGCTCCCGTCAAAGACTGGTGGCCTGCTATGTGCCTCTTTATCTGGATTAGCCATTCCGATGGATCTTTTCCTTCAAGCGATCAAGCTTCTTCGAAAGGACCTGGCTCTGATACCAATTGTTCGAGATAATACTGAGAAGGGGGGGGGGGGAATCAGTATTATCAAATCAGATAATTTTTCATTTTCACACTTAGATTCATATACGCGACTTCAGTTAAGGGTCTATGCATATATACGTGACTGTATTAAATGCAACAAGCGTATATGAAGCAATCTTATGATTCAGTTAGCTTATCTTCAATAAATGCATCAGAACATTATTAACCACATTAACAGTAAACAGGTGTAGTAAAACAGTACAGATCATCACACATAAGAAGCACACATGAACACCATGATATAAGGTGGAAACCCAATGTGGGTGAAAACCACCTGCTGTAGTTCGTCTCTTTCTTCCTTTAATAAGAAACTTCTTTTACAATGTACTGGTGCAGTCCTTTACCAGCACGCAGGCTACAACCTGCAGAGGGCAACAACCCTCTCTCGTTTTCCAGTTACTTATGGAAGGGAGCTACATCCCCCCTTAGCTCTTGTACTAGCGGATATACTAGTACATAGGTGCTGACCATAGAAGGCTGCAACCTTCTTTTCTTCAGGGACCACGTTTCATCAATTTTCAGACTGGATCCATAAGTACAAAACAATCACTGCTGCAAAACAATCATCCACTTATACTTGCATCATAAATCTCTAAATCACCCAATACTGAATCACTGAAACCCTGTCATCGAAAACACAGAATGCAAACCAGAGCCCAGAACTCTGCAACAACCAGTAGAATCAACAGCAACCTGAAATACCAAATCTCATAATGCATACGCTACTTTACTATACCAGAACCGCGTGTATACGCGCTTTCCCCTCATACAACCCGCGTACAGATCTAAAGATAATTACTTGTACCTTCGCTGTTATATCAACCCAATCCAAGTAGCACAAACCGATAACCAGCAATACTAGATCTTTGCACTTCGTCAGAAATTCATTCCTTGCTCACTCATTTTTGCCTAATGATCTTCTCCTTATATAGGTTAGTCTTCTCTCAATACCATGGTCCAAAACCATGTAGAAACAATACCATGAACCCAATACTTGGGGTCGTCACTTTGGACCAAATACTATGGACCAAATACCACAGACCATAACCATGATTTCCAACATGTACGTGCCTTTACTCTTATTAACCCGCGTGTATACGCATACGCTCCTTCTGCTTCGCTAACCCGCGTATATACGCTCTTTCTTCACGGTCAACCTGTGTATATCTCTCTATTTACCTGCTGAACTATGATCTGTCCTCTGAGTGAGTTGCCATCACATATATCATTCCTCTGAGTGAGTTGCCATCAAGGACAACACCTGAATCATAATGCCAACAGGAGATCACCTTGATGTATTTTGATGATGATGGAAACACTTCTTCTTAATTCCTTAGATGAATATGTAGAATGTGGAGACTTCAATGTACTTCAAATGTATAGTCCTCCTTTCTTTGAGTGGAGGTAGGATCCTTGAGGTCTTCTTCTTTTTATGATAATTTGATCCTTTGGGATAAGAAATCCTCTTTGATTTTGATTAGTTCCTTCCTTTAAGATTGTGTGTGGAAGATATTCTTGTGCTTTGGCCCTTACGTATTATGATCTTCAATGTTGCCTCTTCTTGACTTGTCACCTTATCTCTTATACCATGTTGAAAAATCTAGGGTAGCTAGATTAGGTGATTTTTCTTATTTTGATAATTGCTTATGATGTGTTATTTCTTAACTTAATTGACTTCTTATTTCACTTGATTATAATTAGTGTTATTATCATCAAACAACTACCAAACAATAAATAACAATGAGACAAGATGACATATGATATAGGCTATCAACCAAGGCATAAGCCTCTACTGTTGAGAGGAAAACCCACAAGAACTCTTCTCTTCTTATAGAACTTCAATTTATGAATTATAGGACCTACGACCCTTGAAAAAGACCCCTCCAAGACCAGTTCAACTTTCCTTATTGTTGAGACTTCCTTACAATGCTTCCTGCAACACACTTTGACCTTCCAGTAACTTTAGCCCCAACAATTTCTGCAATTTCGACCTAGCAACTTCATAGCTTCAACCTTGATGCAACATCACAACTTTGACCTGATGAAGATTCACAAATTTGACTTTGATGTAGATTCACATCTTCTTGATGCAACTTCATAATTTAAACCTAGTAGCAACTTCACAACTTCTTGATGCAACTTCAAAATTTCGACCTAGTTGCAACTTCACAGATTCTTGATGCTGCTTCAGAATTTCGGCCTAGTTATAGCTTCACAACTTCTTGATGCAACTTCAGAATTTCTACGTAGTTGCATCTTCACAACTTCTTGATGCAACTTCATAATTTTGACCTAGTTGCAACTTCAGAACTTTGTTGCACAAGAGAGAGAGAGACCCAAAAACTTCGATCTTGTTTTCTTCTTTTTCCCTTTGATTTTCATCCCTTTCTAGCTTATTTCTTGAGGAGATTGAATATTTTCTCTTGCTCTTTCACATGTATTGGATGTGTGTCCAAATGAGTCAAGTTCCTTCTATTTTATAAGATTTCTAGGGGTACAAATTGCCTCCATGAGGCCGACTTGATCTTCCATTTAGGTTGACTTGTTGTAGCTCTTTGACAAGGTCTTGGATGGTCTTTTATGGATCAAATAAATTTATTTACAATATGTAACATGCCCAAGAGGGTATTCCATACATGATAATGACTCAATTGACTTGTAGACTCAATGACAAGCCCTAGAAGCACTCAATGGGTGCTTGGTCTGTAACTAAATTTCTCTTGAGCATGAAACCCATGCCTCAAGAATGAAGATAATAAATTTATTTTTCTGTTTATATTCAAATACATAAAATCATGATTACATATGTCATTATGAAGACCGAACCTAGTTACATATTTCAACACCTCTTCATTAGGGATGTATTCGTAATTGATCAATCGATACAAGGAAAATACTCACTTTGAAAAGTTCTAATAATAAGAGTATCATCATACCCAATGCCAGGGATGTAGATACCATAAATATCAAGGTATCCTTCCATCACATTGTAAGGTGTCATCAAGGAAACCTGCCACTATAGGTACCATCAGGTTACAACCCTAGTATCAATCCAAGTAGATACTATCTAGGCCTCCATGCCAAGACACTAACCCTTACAATGATCTAGGTATCATCAACGTTAATATATCATCACAAAAAAAGCTCCATATCATTAAGACCAAGATACCCTCCCACATCAGGATCTAGAAATCATCAAGGCCAATCTATAATTGATATCTCATTACTAACTACGCCAAGATGTCCTCCCAAGTACCGTCATATAAGCATGCAACCTAAGGTAATCACCTCTCCCTTTTAACCAAATCAGAGATATCCACCAATCCAAGCATGCTTATCAAATGCTAAAACTTCTCAAGGAGAGATAAAGACATCACTTACTTGTTCATCCATTAGAACATACTATAGCCTCATGACCCCAACCAGTACTGGTACTTATTATCAATATGATAGCATAAAATCCGGGGCCCTCAACCATTCTGATGTTGCTTAGGTTATCATAATATCTAAACAAATCTTAACGGAAACTTCCTTTTTCCAATCCTCTCAAGCAACACCAAACTCAACCTCAACACTCCTTAAAACATTTGAGTCTTATTCATGACAAATCAAAATTAACCATCAATAATGCTTTGGCCATTATCTGATCTCATACTTTCTTCATGGTCTTAATTAAACATATGCCTATTAGTTCTTGTGATCCAAGTGGATATTGGTGGCCACCTACCTATTCCAATGGGACCCCCACCATTGTTTCTTTCAATTTTTCAGTTTCCTTAATGGTAGCACAATTTACTATTTTTGGTAGTTTTTCGGGTCCTAAAATTCCAGATCCGTTTTGAGGCCCTAACTGACGCTTTTTTGGAAAATGAGAAAGTTATATTCCTCAGATAGATATTTATAATGAGGTATTGTGCACGTGAAATGAAGATCATATGATAAAGTTACAACCCCGAGAAGTTGATGTACCAATTTACCCCAATAGGGACCATAGTTTTGACACTTCATCTCCTAGGGATAGGTTTTTGGATGTTAGGGTTTTCCTTTGTTTCTCATTAATAAATAGGCCTTAAAGCCTCATTATAACACAATTAAAAGGTATTTAGCCACCATATATCTTCTCAGAGATAAGCTACCATTGCCTGAACTAGTTTATTTCCATTCTGTATGTAAGCATATTTTAGTTCTTTGATATTAATGAAATGAAGTTTTATTTCTGCTGCATCTCGCTATTTATGTTAGTATCTATATTTTGTTACATGCTTGTATAAGTCTAGGTCAGTTGTATCATAGAGGTCTACACTTTCTTTATTTTTCTTTGCATGTCCCCAACGAGGTCAGGGTATAAGGAGTGAGGGCTTGAACTAGTTGAACCTTTATAAGACCAGCCTCACAAACCCCAACAACCTCCCATGTCGGAAGAAAATAAATATGATGGTGTAGGCGATACCTTCAAAATAATTCTCTAAGAATCCCTCAAGTGACAAAGGAACATGAGGATGGACAACTTTTCCCAGATCCTTCGATGGATGCCCATAGGTGACACATCTTCATCCGATAGCCACTCAGGAGGCACCATTCCCTTCAAGGTACAATTCAACTTTTATATTCCCCTATTTGAAGGCTAGATAGATGCATATTCTATAGATAGATGGTTAAATATGTTGGAAGGGTATTTTTCGATTTATGATTTATCCAATAGGGAAAAGATTACTTTTGCACTCCTCAAAGCCACCCCCCACTTGAAGGACTGGTGGAAAACCTATTGTGAGTAGAAGGAATAGAGGGAACCCTCACTATTTTTAACCACACCCACTTGGAACTCTTTCCGTGACACCATCAAGGAGAAGTATTACCCTGTCATGAGATATGAAGATAAGCACGTCAAGTGGACCATACTATGGTAGGGAATGGACCAAGACGTGCCAAAGTTCACAAATATTTTTCTACCCTTCACATGAATTTGGGTATTAAGGAGTCTGAGTGGAATTTGGTACTCAAGTGTCACGGTTATCTGCAAAAATACATCCAAGATGAGAAGGATTTCCTAGACATCTTCTCACTTGGTGCTACCTACCAATACATTGTTAAGATCAAGCATAAGTTTAAATAGAGTAAAAGAGACTTTGGATCTGTGAATCTAAAGTAAGGGAAAGGTTCCCCCAAACCGTAGAACAAAGGAAAATGCTAGGGTGGGGTGACTCAAGACAACTCGTCAAAGTGGAAAGAAAATAAAAACACCACGAAGACAAATAAGGACATAAGAAAGTGATGTGAGTTCCATAAGATCCCCACTCACAACACAAGTGAATGTCGGGCCAAGCAGTCACTCGTGGCTGAGTTGAAGGCTTTAGAATTAGATGCATGTTTTGACTTTAAGTCAGAACCTCACAAGGGGAATGACAAAGGGAAGAAAATTATTTATGTGGATCCCAACACCACTGTTGCCATCACAAAGATCCAAAATATTGATCCCAAAGATCTAAAGAAAGGGGAGTGTCTTGCCCACTCACAAATGTTGGGGAAGGGTTCACCATTGCAATTCATTGTCAACAACAAGAGCCAAAAGAACCTAATTTTAGCATAGGTTATCAAGCAGTTGGCCCTACTGACCATACCACACCAAAAACCATACACCATCGGGTGGCTTCACGAAGGACGAGATCTCCATGTCAACCAATAGTGTCGCATTCCTTATAACATCAAGACCTTCATAAACGAGGTGTTGTGTGACATTTATCCTCTTGAATTTTTTGATGTATTATTAGGCCAACCATACTTGTGGAAGTGTCATGTTGTATATGAGTCAAGGCCTGGCACTGTTAATATTTCTTTGGGTAATAAGTTATACAGGATATCAGAGGTAGCTCCATTTACCACCATCTCTCTGATCTCCTAGACTAGGAAATTTGTTTTCTTTTTTACTCACTCTCAAAATAATGGGAAGATCGTGGTTACATCCATGGACCCCGGGAAGGGTTCCTCCATGTAGCAAAAGCAGGGGGATAAGATCATTGAAAATACATGGACATCTTCTCCTCACCCACAGGGGCACCCTTGCATTGTTAGGTCAAGAATTCAATCAATCTGACTCCCGGAGCACCTCTACCAAATGGGAAAATATATTGATGCTCCATTATGGAAAAAGAAGAGATTGAGCAAAAAATCCAGAAATTGCTACAAAAAGGGAACATTTGACCAAGTTCCTCGCCTTGTGGGAGCTTAATTATACTTATACAGAAGAAGGATGGGACCTTGAGACTCTTCATTGATTATTAGGAGCAAAACAAAATCACTGTCAAGAATAGGTATCAAATCCCATGGATTGATGACCTTCTAAACCAACTCAAGGGGGCCAAGTACTCCAACAAGATCGATCTAAAGTTTGGCTATCACTAGGTTTCAATAAATCCCACAAATGTATGGAATACCACCTTCAAATCTAAGGAGAAAATTTTTGAATGGTTGGTTATGCCCATAGGGTTGAAAAATGACCCTACTACTTTTATGAGGCTAATGGATGACACCTTGTGGCCTTTCACCAATTCATTCATGTTTGTTTATCAGGATTACATCTTCATCTTCAACAAGAGTTGGGAAGAGAACTTGCAACACATTCAGCAGGTCCATCAAACTATGTGGCAACACAAACTATGTGTCAACTTGGAGAAATGCACCTTTGGCATGAGCCAGGTCCAATATCTAGGTTACATCATAGGTGAGTGAGGCATGCATGTGGATTCGACTAATATCCAAGTCATTCTGGATTGGCCAGCCCTGACCACTCTAAAAAAGCTTCACAACTTTTTGGGCCTTGCAAATTTTTATTGTAGATTCGTAGTAAGATTCTTCCATATCACTTGGCATTAGAGTCAGATTACCAAGGGTGGAGAAAAAGAAATTTTTTACTAGTCTAAGTCCCAACAAATTGTGTTCATTGAGTTGAAGTGATGCCCTTGCTTTGTATTGGTACTCACATTTCTAGACATGCAACAACCATTTGAAATTGAGACAGACGCTGTCGACTATGGTATTGGTATAGTCCTCACCCAACACGGGCATATAGTGGCCTATCATAGTGAGACATCTTCCAAAATGATTCAGAAGTACCCCACCTATGATAAAGAGATGCATTCCATCATGCAAGCTTGATTGCAAAGGAAGCATTACATTATGGGGAAGGAGATGGTCATCCACACTAATCACCAACCTCTTCAGTTTATATAGACACAAGGGAAGTTACAGAATGATCATCACCAGAAGTGGTCTACATATATGCAACAATTCCACTTAAACATTAAATACAAGAAAGGAAGTACCAATCATGTTGCATACTACCTTGGTCAGTCCCCAGTTGCAGTACTGACTATTGTTCTCAACTCTTGCGGCCACAAGACCTCTGGATAGCTGCAACTATACAGAAATGATCTAGATTTCACGTCCACATACCAAATGTTAGTATATGGTGAGCAAGTTCTTGATTTCCACCTCCAGGACACATTATTATGCTACCTGGGCCACCTTTTTGTTTCTTCAAGCGAGTGTGCCAAGATGATTTGGGAGGCATACTACAATCGTGTCACAAGACACTTTGACACGAAGAAAATTTTGGTTGTACTATAAAAGTAATTTTATTGGCCAAAACTCTGACATGATGTTAGGAAATATATCAAATCCTACACTGCCTGCACCATCGCCAAGCCAACCATCAAGAAGTAAGGCTTCCCTTTCATGCATATTTGTGCCTTTTCACCTTTTTTTCTTCTATTTTCCTTTATTTTCATAATTAATTTCCATTTATTTCCTCTTTTATTTTCTAATGCTTTTCCAATTTCCATTGTCATTAATAAACCACAAGTGATGCCCACTAAAGTGTTCCCCTAACATTCAACTTGGAATATGTGTCCCATGACGTTGGTCTTATTTTTCCTTTATTATCTTTTATTACATGGAACTTTAACCCAGGGTTGTTACATTTTATTTGATGTATTATGGCCTTAAACCTAATGTTGAAAATTGTAAAAGGTATTGTAGCCACTATTGAGTGAGAGGCTTTATTATTTTTCCTAAGCCCTTATTGAAAAATATTCTAAAATTGACATTGAGTGTCTTATGAACTCTTGGAAAGTAAGGTCTTGCATGGAATCTTGAAAAATTGTAATACATGCATTATCAACTACAAATTTGTATATTGATATAATTGTCAACATCTCCATTCTAGTATCGAAGTAAAAAGGTGAAGGGGAAGAAGAGTGTGGCTTATCAGAGACATTTGTTATGCAAATAAAAAAATGGAGAAGAAATTACAGTGACTCTTTACACTTTTGGAGGACCAAAAGTGCTTCGCTGGGAGGTTTGATCCAGGAGGATCTCATCTTTGGAAAATTTTGAAAGAGGTTGAAATTGTTAACACATGAAGAGTTCAAAAATAACATAGCGCACCAAAGAGAAGCTCATAAAAACTTTAGAAAAATGTGGAAATGAATAACTTGTAAATGATCAATACTTTATGTGGGTTTAAGTGCTCATGTATTTTTCATTTAATTTGTAAAAAGGAAATTAAATTTTATGTGGGAATCTACCTCACAATTTGTTTCCTAGTCTCAAGGAGAAGTTTCCAAGTCTAATGATCATATTTGAGTGTCTCATGGACATGGTTGGGATTCTCTCTAATTTTATCTATTGAGATCTTGTAGATCCTATTTTTGTGGATCTTGTAGTGTCCTTAAAAACCTTGTAGATCCTATTTTTATGGATCTGGTCTCTTTGGACTATGGAGTCATGAGAATTATTTAAATTCATTATGTGAGATATTTTGGAGACCTTTTTGAGTGAAATGAATTATCGTAAGTTTTTTCAAGAGTATGTTATAAACTCTTTGAATAATCATATCCCTTCTAGTGTTGGAGAATGACCAATTATGTGAGAGCCTTATGTCCATTTGTAGAGGAGAAAGTAGTCCCTTTTGGGAACATGAGCCACATGTTGTGAGAAGTTTTAAACCATTGTTGTAAAGAAGGAGAGATCCTCTATGAAGGAGAGATAATAAAGTGATTCATACATTACGAAAATCTAGAGACATAGCCAGGGAGTCTTTTGAACTCTGTTACCAAGATGGGTTTTCACATTGTTTTCATGTAATTTTTCTTGTTCACATTGTTTCCTTGAAGTAGAAATATGTTATCAAATTGCATAATTGAGACTATGATTTTGTTGACTATATGAAACATATTTGAATAAGGTTAAATTAAGAAATTATATAACAATTTAATTATGGGATCACTATCCCACCTACTTACTCAATTCCTATCCAATAATTTCTGGTATGCTCCACCTTAACTACAAATCATGAAAGGAAACAACCACCTTTTTAAAATATTGTTTGTTTGTCTTACTCTCTCCCCGCACGTGCAAAGGGAATTTGGATAAAGGTGAGTGTTGAATTCTACTTTAGATAGAGTTGTTATTAGTTAAGACTACTTATTTGAACCACTCTTTTTACACAAAATCATATGATCAAATGATTTCTGAGAGAGATTTTATGGGTCTCATACCTTATAGTTACATTTTTGTGTGCTTGAAGTTATTGTTTGTCAGGGTTGCAGGTATGTTCAAATGCTCAGTGTAGTGGAAATCCTATCCTATAGAGGCCTACTAGGGATCTTGTAGATACTTAGGATTCCTTCATTGGTTTTAGAGTGAGTTATTGAAGCTACTAACTTACTAGATGGTGAAGTCTTTTGAGAGGTTTTTCTATTGATATGAAAACTAGGATTGTAGGGTGTTTGCAACCTACAACATGACTGTGTAGTCTCTTGTAGCAGGCATAGATGACCCTTGTGCTCAATGAAAGAGACTTTTTGAAATGGCATGATGGTTTGATAATTCATGGGAATGGAGGAAATGGAAATGGAAATGCCTCTCTCTCTCTCTCTCTCTCTCTCTCTCTCTCTTGCTAGGGGGCTTACTAGCTACCTCATGGAGGTTTTCAGCTAGTGAATCAACTTCAAGTGTCTTGGAAGAGGTTTTCACCTAGAGCTTTATTCTTCTTTTTTCTTAAAACTTACTGATTTCCTCATAGAGGTTTTCAGTAGGTGAGTTCACCTAAAGTTCCTTAAAGGGTGTTTTCACTTGACATATTTTTTCCCCTTTTTTATTTTTTATTTTTCCTTTGTTTCTTATTGATAAGGGGTTGAATGGATTGGGATATCTGATAATCTCAACTGCATTCAATTTGTTGCTTATTGAGTCTATAAATTCATCCCTAGAGAGGGGATTCCTATAAATATTTAGCCTGTAAGCATTCACTAGAACTAGTATTTGTTTCTCATCTATAGTTCTAATCTTAACAACACCATTATCATAACATTTCTTCACCAAGTGAGGTCCTAGCCATATAGTAATGAGTTTCCCCTTGAATTCCTTGAGTCTATGGTCATATAAAAGATCTTAATCACCCTCTTGGAAGGCCCTGGTCTTGATGTATCTATCATGACAAATTTTCCTTTGTAGTTGGAATACCTCAATGTGTAACAAAGCTTGAATTCTATATTTGATCCAATGGATTTAACTATTGTATCCCATAAAACTATGATTTGGTCAAAACAATGTCTAAGTGGGCTTCCATATTCAACGTGTTGTACTCAAATTCATTTGATAACAAAGTGTTATTTCCATAGAATAGCTCAAAGGGGGTGAAACTAGTGGTGGTTTTCCAAGTAGTGTTGTGGGCCCAGGTGGCCTCGACATGCCTTTGTACCTAGTATTTCTTGCTACCACTAATCACTTAATTGCTAAAAGTGTTTTCCAATGCCCTATTAGAGACCTCTGCTTTTCCATTTTTTTTGGGCTAGTAGGGAGTGGATTTTTGATGGAAAATGTGGTGTTTCTTCTGTTAGTGTCAGTCTTTTCAGCCTTCCTCTGGTGATCAAATATGCTCTTACAAAGTGATTTTGAAGTGTCAAGGTCAAATTTTGTCATTTCAAAGAGTTTTCAAGCAAAATTTGGTCACTAGGCATTAGGTCTAAGGTTTGCTTTCACTCCTTCTAAAGTTGTCCAAATGGCGGTCTATGTCAT
>APFE030401185.1:2478-19664 GCA_000404065.3 Pinus taeda | reverse complement strand
GATCCAGTGGGAAATCTCTGTGTATATGTGTTTTATGGGTTATGCTCTCGCATTTTTATTTTCTTGTGATTTAGAATTTGTATGCAGGTAATTTCTGTACGGGGTTAAAACCTACACATGCTTTTCCAACATTGCATACTTTAATTCTCCATCTCTAAGAGCTCTGGTGAAAAATGCTATGGGCGCTTCTTTATTTTCTGAATCTTTTTGTAACAAAACAACAACAACGATGTCTTGAGAAGCAAATGAGAAGATTAAGAAAGGTTTTGAATATTCAAGACTTACCAATTGAGGTTCTTCAATAATAGCCTTTTTTATCAGCTCAGATGAATTTATGGATTCAACTATCCACTTGACTTCTTTGTCCTTCCTTAGCATACAAGTAATATGTTTGACCACTTCAGCAAAATTTGGGATGAATCTTCTGAGAAAATTGATCTTACCAAGGAAAGATTGAATCTCTTTCTTGGATCTTCGAATTGCAATCACTCTTTTTGGATCAATCCTCACTCCATTTTTAGAGACTATCTGACCCAGCATCATACCTTCTTTGAGAGCAAAATTAGACTTCTTCAGGTTCAAGGATATACCATATTTTTTGCATTTAACAAATAGTTGTCTCAAGCGTTGAAGGTGTTCTTGATATGAGGCAAAAAAATAGTTATGTCATCCAAATAGATAACCAAGAACTTGTCCTTTTCTCCAATGAATGAAAAGTCCATAGCACATTGGAAAGTAGCTCCAACATTCATGAGCCCAAATGGAATCTTTTCATACATGAATGTACCTCAAGGAGTAGTGAATGTTGTCTTTTTTCAATCATCTAGCCAAACGGATATTTGATTGTACCCAGAAAAACCATCTAACATGGAAATTTTGTCTTACCCAGTCACCTTTTGAAGAATATGCTCCATCTTCGGCAATGGATAGTTATTTTTCTTGGAGCTTTTGTTAAGATTTCTGAAATCCACACACAATCTGATTTCACTACTTTTATTTCTTAATGGCACTAGATTGGCAACCCAATCTAAGTATCTCAATGGAATAATGATTTTAACATCAAATAGTTTCTTCACTTCCTTTTCCATCACTGGTAGAAATAGTGGATTGATTTGCCTTAACTTCTACCGAAAAGGTTTAGTACCATCTTTCAATGGTATTCTATGCTCAATGATAGATGTATCATATGTCTTAAAATCTTCATATTTCTAGGAAACAACATCAACAAATTCACAAAACAGCTTGTGATATTCCATATTTCTTTCATCTAGTAAATCTTTTGACAACTTCACATACCTTGGTTCTTGTGTTGTACCCAAGTTGAAATCTTCTAATTCAACATCTACTTCTGCTAACTGTGGCTTGACTGCAACATCATTTTGATCAAAAAGTTTCTCAAGTGTAATTAACCTATTGGGAATATGATTGGTAGGAAGTTGTATGATAGGCTGATCAACAATATGTTTTTTTAGATTTTGGAATCTTGATGATCAACATCAACTTGTGGTGGGTCTTCTTCTTTATTAATATTTAGAAAAAAAAACTCTTCAACAACTTCAATGAATTTTCTGATCTCTTGGTCATCTTCAAAAACTTTCCAATGCTTAACATTATTAGGAATTCTAGGTCTGAACCTAACTTCCACTTCATATTTAAACTTTACAGGCATTGGAATTTTGAATGAGCTGGCTGAAATAGAGAGTGAATCTACTAGAATATCGCTTTCTCCTAGAACAAAAAAAATGTTAAAGGCCAGGAAGGAGTCTTCTACAATGTCCCATACTGCATTCTTGTAATCTCTAAGTCTAGTATGCTTAGTTTGATAAACATTTCTGATTTGCTGAATAATAAGTTCAACATCTCCAAAAATAGAAATTTCTGATATATTCATATATTTTTCCTTTTTTAATCCAATTAACAGAGCTTCATATTCAGCCACATTATTAATTGTCTCAAATTCAAGTTTGAAAGAAAAAGTGAAACTTTCATTCAAAGGAGAAATAAGAACAATTCCTACACCAGCACCTTCTTTGGAACATAAGCCATCAAAAAGAAATTGCCATACCTTCGATCCTTCATGACTGATTTGATTTTTAGTGGGATTTAAAATCTGAAAATTTTCTATAGGCATGGTGGAGTCAACCATATGTAGAATTCTTTGAACCAACTCCAGTTGTTCTAGCATATATCAGATGATTAGTAGGGTCTTTGTTGTCAGTAATGATATATGCCAGATGAGCTTCTTTGTAAAGTCTTCTTTGTTCTCCTCTAAAAATAGGAACAATAGCATAAGTTAAATCCA
The DNA here is from genome assembly GCA_000404065.3 of Pinus taeda. NCBI lineage: Eukaryota > Viridiplantae > Streptophyta > Pinopsida > Pinales > Pinaceae > Pinus > Pinus taeda. The sequence goes on along the minus strand of APFE030401185.1, from coordinate 17,362 downwards.
TTTGCAAGGTTCCTCCCAACCTTTTAATCCATGACCTAGAAAGTAACATACCAAATCTGGGAGGGATATCAGCTACAACAATATCCATTACCATCCCTCTCATAGGTAACTGAAAAAGACTAACTGCAAGGTCTTTGATGACACCAAGGCATTAGACTTTCCAGGAATCAAAATGATAGAGATCTTGGTACTCTCTAGTTATTTCAAGACCCAGTTCATCCATAACTACCCTGGGCATTAGATTATGTAAAGCTATAGAGTCCATAAGACAATTATGCAAGCTCTTTTCATGAATATTCAGAGATAGATAGAAGGGAGGGGTAGAGTCAGCTTTTTCTTCTACCAATGAACCTAAAATAATAGTGGTCTTATCATCTTGAAGGTTAACAAAATCAGAGACTACATCAGTAGGTGAAGGCTGCAAAGTTTTCATAAAGGTATTTTTGAAATCTTGATTTTTCATGAGTTCAACAAGGGGAATAGGAACCTTGATCTTCTAAATCTCATTTTCAAAATTGAAATAAGAGTGTGGTTTGTGAGAAATTTTTACCTCAAGTGAAGGCAAATTAGATGCTATCGGAATTTCTAGTTTGTCAGGTTCGGTCACTTGTTTCTCTGCTAGAATATCGGATGCTACCGTAATTTTCAGTCTGTGATATTTTCTGTTACAAATTTAATTGCATCTTTATTCTTCTTTGGCTATGTAACATGCTTAGAAGTATCATAATTATTCTTTGGTCTGAGATTGTATCTGCTTTGATCATCAGCTACAATCATGGAATGATTAGGACTCACTTCATTATTTTGAGTATATGACATGAAGTCTTCATACTATTCTTCTGTAAGATAAATCATCCCTTCTTTGTCTCTAATAAAATTCATATCAACACCTATTTCCAACCCTTCAGCTTCTTCTTCATCTTCAAATATAACATTTTGCAAAGGAGGTTGTGCCTTTTGATCATTAGCATCTCTTGTTTCTCTCTACAGAATTTGAGGAGCATTAGATCTTCTAAACTGTTGTCTATTTGGCAAATGAAATGAAACATTTTTGGTAGTAGATGGTCTTGATTCCATATTCAACTTAGACATATTAGTAGTCAATGATTTGACCATATTGTTAAGCTCACCTAGCTTAGGATCTATGTCAGAAGTTCGTGAAGTAGAAACTTCAAATTTTTGCTTTCTTTTTTCTCTGTCAATCCCTCCTATGAGTCTATTAGTTGCTAATATATTTGATTCTACCTCCAGTGCATTGTCCTACATTTGTGATACCGTAGCAAATATTCTTTCTCTCAACAATAAACAAAAGTCAGGATCAAAAGCACCCACATAAGTGATTTTAGCAAAGGCCTCAGTGGGCTTGATTTCAGTAGGTATCTTGCTATACATTTTATTAAATCTCTTAATAAAATCAAAAACTGATTCTCCTTCATTTCTTTTGATTGCACCAAATTCTGTGATATAATACAAAAATATTTCTTGCACCCCATTTTCTTAAAAATGTATCATCAAGGACTTCAATTCCAATGATGCTACCAGTTGTCAAAGATTTGAACCATTTCCTTACATCACCCTTAAGACTTTGAACAAAAACTCTCATCCAAACATCTTCAAGCTCAATGTTTAGATTACCAGCAATAGCATAAAAATTAGCAAGATGTTCTTCAATTGTTACCTCCCCTTCACCATTAAATTTAGGCATATACTTGAGATAATCTCCTACAAGTGATGCATTCATAGGCTGAGGTAAAACTAAAGGAGCATACCTAGTAGCAACAATTGCATCCATTCAGTTAGGGGGTGGATTAGGACCTGCCATGGTTGGAGTTACTGGGATTTGTGGAATAACAATTGGAGTTACGAGATTTATGGAATAACAATTTGAGGATTTTGAACAATAGATGAGGAAGCACCAACACTCGATGTATAGGTTGTTTGTTGACTGGAAAATGAGAGAGGTACAATTTTTTTTGTAAAATCAGGAGACATAATTTGTTGCACTTTTTTACAAATAGCTTTTGAAAAACTAGAAACAGAAGAAACAACATTTCGCTTACTCTTTTTCTTGATTAGTTTCTCAGGATCAGGGAGTTGGTTTTTCAAAGGAGAATGTGGGTTTTCCATGGTTCTAACCTTACTTGGAGCCATAAATTCTACAATGGAGTCACCAGGAGTAAAGACGTCTAAAAAGACAGTTGGAACTATACACCTCAGAACCAGACTTATAACTTTGTCGTTTACCTAGGGATAAACTTCAATTCACCTCCTCGGTAATGATGCCAAAGATGTTAGCGCAAGGAGTTAATCCTAGACTACAAAAGGACTAAGCCTTACACATCATGATTTCATTTCAAAATTTACAAGGGTTTTTTGAGTGGTGGGATGGCTTCTAAAGGAGTTTTGAAATGATTGTGTTCCTCTTTAACTTTTGTGCATTTGGCAAGCTATGGCAAGCATAAATTGTATGGTTAAGTGAGTAGTATAGGGGAGCAGAGGAAGGAGAACAGGTAGCTAATACTTATCCTAAGAAAACTGAGTATCTTAAGACAGTCACCTCAACTACATAAAGCCTTATAGAAAAATCTGTTTTTTTATAAGGAGAATAACAAATAGAAAGTAGGAAAAAGTATAAATAATTTCACAAATCCTTTGTGAAACCTTCACTAACAATTTCTACTTAAACTGATATTATGATTTACAACAAACTGGATAGTAGATAAGTCATCATTAGATCCTCTTAATGACTCTCACTCATACTATACTAGCTACTGTAATTTACCATTTAAAAGATTAAAACAGGCTTGACAAGGAAAACAACAATTAGGAAATAAAAACAGGTATAAAGTATGTCACAAATCCTTTGTGAAACCTTCACTAGCAAGTTCTACTTGAACACTTATTATAAAACTGAACAGTAGATAAGTCATCATTAGATCCTCTTAATGATTCTCACTCATACTATACTAGCTACTACAAATTTATAATTCAGAAAGTTGAAAATAGGAGATAAAGAAACCACACATTATGTATGACTTGAATCACAAAATCCTCTAGCATGAAGTGTAGAAAAAACTATTTTATTAAGCTGAGTCTTCAGGTGAACCAAAATCCAACCCTAAAATGTTATTTACAAAATATATATATAGGGAGAGAGGCACCAACTCCAACTCTCCTAAATTGATGGTTCCACCATTTCCTTGTTACATAGGTGTCTTTTAGATATTAAGATCATCTTCCATCGAATTGCAACAGAAAGTAAAGGTGTAGATGAGAAGAAGAGAAAAAATGACACTTTTCTGCTGGAAAAACTGACTGGATGCCCCTTTTGCTGTTGATTTTTCTCTTTATGGTCTTGACTATGAATCGCCATATAGCTTAATTAAATACAACCATCAACAGCCTCATGATGAAGTCGAGTTGCTTTGGAGAGTCCAACTAATCTGCTACAGGTGGCTGTACGAGAATTTTTGCAAATCTGGAAATTTTTCCTACATTAATTTGGATTGGCCAGAAATTCCGGTAGCGCATTACGCAGAATGGAAAGAATAGTCATCGGAATTTAAATAACTAGCTGAGACTAACACTGCAAACATACTTAAGATTTTGGGAAACCCGATTTATTTAAGATTGGTGGGGTAGAATATAGTTGGCTATGGCTATGGCTGACACCTTGCAAACATGATCAACCAAAACGATTGATGACTACCACATGACTTGACTGGAGTTTGTGACCTATCCAATTATGAAATCTCATGATTTGGATTAGATATTCTACTGTTATGACACGTGGACAATCGAAAACAGTTGCGTTTTCAACTTTATTTTTAAAAACGAGAAACACTACCAAAAATTTTGTAAGCATTGATTTTTTTTTTAAAGAAAACATGAAATAAAACAATAACAGAAACACTATCTGAAAAATTGGGGAGATTGTCTGAACGAGAAAATTGGTCGCTACAGGAAATTCCAATAGCATATTTTTTTTTTTTTTTTAATTTACAAAATTAATCCTAAAAAATAAAAATTTCAAAACCTACTCATGACTTAGCCTAGAACTGTGCTAACATAATCAACCATAGAGAGCCCACATATTTATCAATAATTCACCAACATCCCGCTATCAGGGATCGTTTTTCCAATCATCAATGCCTAGGGTTCTTTAAAAAATTTAGGGGATTCGGTGATGAGATTACTTAAGATTTTCTTGTAGGCCTCCAACCTAAAGGAAAAAATGACGCCATTCCATTCTAAGGGGACTCATCATCCATTTAATTGAAGAAGTAATCAATAGAGTAACCACATTTCCCCTAGGAGTGAGATGGAGAAAGGAAGCGAGAATAGAGGCGATAACAACCAAGAAGAATGTTTTCCTTCCAGAAGATCAACCCATTGAGGAAAAAAGTCGAGTTAGAGGACAAATTTTACCCTAACCACTGGGATGAGGTAGCATACTATGTCTTGAAGTACATATCTTGTGAAGGTTAACATAGTCTATGCCTATCAGTTTAGGATTCTCTACCAACTGAGGTTCCAAATGAATTTTTCCATCCAAGATAGATTGAGATTTCCTCACTTTCTTTGCTATTCCATGACAAAGGTGATCTGAAAAGTAAGTGGAGGGAAACATCAATACATGGAACGCCATGGCATTCTCATATAAATTGTCATAAATGCTTTGGAGGGTCTTCAAAACCTTGTGACTTTAGTTGACTTTGTGGACATGGATTGGGATGCCTTCCTTGAAACACAAACATAAGCCCAATTTGAACTTGGAGAAGCAACAATAGAGAATAGGATAACAAAGAAGTAGAAGAGGCTAGAGGAGAAGAAAGTGAGACAATGGAAATATCAGAAAAGGAAGAAGTAGAAGGAGAAGAGGCTAAGGGAGAAGAAGAAGAAGTAGAGGCACAAACTTAAATAGAAACCAAACCCGCATTTACTAAGGAAGACGTAATCAAGCTTGTTGTGCAACAAATCATAGAAAAAAGGACTCCACAAGACACTGGGACATCTACTAGACCACAAAAAATAAGGAGAAGGGAGCAAAATAAAATTACTTCGGAGTGGAATAAATAAGAAGAAGTTATTTCCACCTTGGTAGCCTTAAGCATCCCTAATAAACCAAAGGGGACGAGGCCAAAACAACCCCTTATGCATGATAAGAGAAGGAATAGAAGCATGGTAAAGCAAGGGAATCCTCAACTCTTTTATCTAACCCTATCCCTATTAAAGAATCAACCAACCAATAAGGGGGAGGACTAGAAAGAGGTAAGAAGAGATTATAAGTAATAAACTCCATCTAAACTAACAAAAAAAAAAACCACATACCTCACAAAAGAGTCTAGGAATCAAGAAAATTCCAATGCTTAAATAGACCATTATGTTATAGGAGAAATGGAAAATACTACAAGAACAAGAAATACAACTATTGGACAAGGCTGTGGGAGTGCAAGAGAAAAATTTAGACCTACAACAGCCCAATCCCCAACCAGACTTGGGATCCTTCTATAAATAGATTGAGGAAGGGAAGATAATCCCTACATATTTTGCAGATCCATTGTTCTTTGAGCTTGACAAGGAAAAAGGTAGGACCCATAGGTGGATAAAAATTGCAGGATCCAAGGGACTGGAATATGTGGGGATAATGGAGGAAAAGATGAAAAACACGGGGGAGGAAATGAATAATATTGGATTCAAGGAAGATAATATGAGGGAGAAACTACAAATAAGGAATAGAAGGCTAAAGACCCAGCTGCAAGAGAAAGAGGAGCAACTTACCACCATATAAATCTTGGCCACGGAAGCCATTCCATGCAGGTATCCATCAAAAACGTATTCATTGTTATCAAAGGATCAATGGTACCAATTCCAGATCAAAAACTTGGAACAAAATGGCTCTCTTCATTTCAAATATTACAAAAAAATTATTAAGTTTTTTCATTAAGTGAGTGTTGAGGATAGAGCTAAAATTTCTGAATTTTACATGCATAGTTTGATATTGGCTTACATGAAATTCTGGGATGCCAAATCAAGAATGAGGTATGTGAAATTAATGGCCTCAGCTTCTTGGCTCACCCATGAAGAGGCCAGAGCTAAAGAAACAAAAATAGTGATGGATAGGAACATGAATGCACCCTTATGGATCATAGCAGTGTTAAGAGGCCCTTTCCTTGTCACTAGTATTCATAGGTTGATTGCTGCAAATCCTAGGTTAGCACCAGCATGCATTGAGAAACAAGAGCAATCCATCTTAAACTTTGAGGATACCTTCATATTAATAGGAACTAAAAGCCTAAAAAATTGTTAGAGAAGGTGGCATACTCTACCACACAACTCGAAAATGAAAGAATATCACTCCCCAAAAAGGCTAAAAAATTCTTTAGACAGGACCTCTTTGTATAAGAGGATAGTCTAGAGTCTAGGGATTAATTGGATTAGGTTAAATCTCAAACCCCCTCTACTACTGGGCTTGCAAGAAAATAAGGAACAGGAAGAGGAACAAAGAGAGTGGGAAGAGATTGAGAAAAATGAAAATTTCCATCCTAAAGAAGGAATCCCTTATGAGGTGGCTTGGGATGTCATAGAGGCCACCAGGGCCATGAATGAGGTTAAGATAAGAGACTAAGTTGCTTAAAGGGTGGGAAACACTTTCAGTAGGGGGTATGATGGGCCTCCCAAATAGGTACAATTCAAAGCTTATCTAACCATCCTTCAATACCTTTTTACCTCTATATTTGCATTTGGTGACATCTTTTTTGAGCTATAATGTGTTCACTAGGAAGGTTAAAGAATATTTGTCATATGTTGTAGCATAATGCATTGAATGTGTAGGAAAATGAGAATTTTTTTTGCAAGAGTATGTTGGAGACTAACAATTGAAGGTTTAGGAGGCATGTTCCTCACATGAACTCATTAACAAGTCAGTTGGCTTGTGGGCAGTTACTACCCCTTAGTGCCTGTGGGAATCTCAAGAGACCTTATCCATTTTTGTAGGAGTTTTGGAGGGAATAAACCTCCATTAAAGGAGGCTTCTCCTCACTCATTCGTGTATAAACAAAGGAGATTACAAACTCATTAGGATTTGAATTTTTAGAGGATGATAGTGACAATTATAGCTAACGCTTGCAACTTGTTATTTCCATTGTCATGTTATGTATTTGAATAGTTTCTGAGATGAATGAAAAGTATATTTTTTCCTCCAATATGAGTTTTTTTTAAGGGATTTGATTTCCTTTGGTTAGGTACCAGGCCAAGCACTCAAGACCCTCTCTTGTATATTTCTGTTGTGTATTTCTTTTTTTGCATTTAGCCTACTTGTATCTCTTTTGTGCAAATATGTTTATATGAAAATTTAGTCTTCGTGGGTTGATTAGTTAGCCCTCTTGAGAAGCTTGGTTGTGGGTGATATGTGGAAAAGAACCAACATATAGTATTTTTTCTATGAATAGTTAGATCCTAGTTTAAATTCAACTCATCCTTTCCCATGCAATTTGGTTTTCAACAATTAGTATTTTAACAATCCTTTAATTATGATGTCTTTCCTATTTGAATAATCACTTTGTGTGCATGTGAGATATATTGGTTCAAAGGGAAGAATATAATAATTTTCCATCACTAATACCATCTCCTTCAACACCCTTCTTCCCATATCTATTCGTTCCTCCAAACTACCAATGCACAAAAAAAGACATTATGGAGCTACAAGATAATGTTAGTTTGTTTTTTCTCATTGTGCAAGATGTTCTATAGAGTATATATAAGCTAGGGAAGGTCCTTTACACTCTTCAACAACCTCCTACTACCTTCTCCCTCCTTCAAACCACCTTTACAACCCATATATCACTCTCAGATGCAATCATGTATCAATACATGGCATCTTGTAGCAGCCCCCTAAAAATCTTGTAGCACTTCACAGAATTGGTCAAAAATCAGCCAAAATTTCCTCTTAAGCCTATTTTTTTCTCTTCATCACTTTCCAATACCCCCCCCAAGCCTCAGAATCGAACTTGAAGAGGTTAGAGATCCTTTGTACATCATCCTTTCATCATTGTAGCTTTAAATCTACAATTATGATTTATTGTTTTAGTTATGAGTTGTGTAGCATAGAAATGGTTTAAATTGATTTATTTTAACTATTTGATGGTTTCTACAAATAGAATAGAGTTTACCTTTCTTTCAATGCTGTAGGTATGATTTAATGCAATATATACTAGAGTCACTTCCTTTGTGAAAACTATCTAGGGTTTACTTTCCTTTCATTATCTTTTGGAAAACAAATTAAGATTTTTTTCCAACCTTTCTTTCCATGAAAATAGATTAGTGTTTCCTTGATGCAATAGTACAAGTAATGCTTCAATTTTTTCCATTCCTTTCAATGTTAAGTTCAATGGTTTTCTTTCTTTGGAATTTTTCAAAATGGTCTCTGCTCATCCCAGTTCAATCCATTGCTTCAAAGAAGCTTAGGTAAAAATATTTCTTATTGTGAATATAACATTGTTGCCTCCTAAGTTTGTATGAGCTCCTAATTGATAAATTAAAGATGGTAGTCTTGGGAGTTTCAACATATTTGTTGTAATATTAGGACTTATCATTGTTGGCATTGATTTTGTGATGTAGTGTTGATGGTTGGAATTGATGTCAACCTAATGGCATGAGTTTTTGGCACCATGTGATGCAGAGGTACTTGGTTTGTGCATTGGTTGCAGACCTTAGTTCAGTGATTATAGATGTTGGTGCATATATTTGTCCTGTATGTTGATGTGTCTTCAGAATGTGGAGCTGCTACACCTAATTGATAGTGATGGAGACTAGAATGTTATTTCTATGGTACATGGCATGTGTATGGATTGTTTTAAGGTCATAGAGATGTTGGAGTAGATGTCGAGAAGTTTTATAGATTAGGTGTTAGTGCACTTAATGGATGGAGTTAATGTCAACCTAGATTGACTTTTGATGATGGTGGAGTTGTGTTAGTGGATTTTTGGAGTGTTACAGTAGCTATAATGGATTTATGAGGTCTTACAGAAGGTTGTTTAGTAGTGGAGCAAGATTGAGCAGGTTTTGAGTCGAGGAGAGATGAGTTTGACCATCCTCTTCCCTAGTCTCTTTGATGAAGGCTCATGAGAGGGAATAAAACCTTTCAGTCAATCGCTAACAATGTTGTGGGAGTGACTGTAGTCTAATTCTCATAGGTTTGTGCATGTGACTGAAGGAAAACACAAAATTTACTCTACATTCCTCACGCACATCAGGTGTTTATTTGTTTTTGTGGCTTGTGTTGTTAGAAACTCATCATGTAAAGGTCAGAAAAAGGTTATTAAACTTCTAGATGAAGGTTAAAAGAGAATATTCATTGGTAGGTGAAGTTAGTGGCTAGATTGAGTCAAAAAGAAATGAACCAAACCACTTCAAGCATATGAATAGAACTCCACTATAGAATTGTAATTATTTATTTAAACATTACAGAAGATTACAAATATATGGAGATCATGAGGTTATTGGTTGATTTGATTGTGTGAGAAAATTGTCATATCTTTTTGGGAGAGCCAATGGTGAGGAGAGTGAATTCGTTGTAGCAGAGTGTGCATGGAGTTGTAGCAATAATAGAGACAAAATTATTCTTAGTTGAAGATTGTTTGTATGCAGAAGAAAATTGACATGGCTACTAAGGAGTTTGATAATACATTTGTGATTGTAGGGGGGGGATTTTTGTTTGATTTTATATATGTTGTTGATATGATTGTGACAGATTGGATGCAACAATGTCTCTTGTTTTAATATGGAAATTTTTTATTACATCATTGAGTCTCTCGATCTAGATTATTTGCAACTAATGTATTGAGGATATGTGAGTTGAGGATGATGTATGGATGTGAGAGAGGGATATGATTCGAGTTTGATTCAGTGATTTATGTTTTGTATTGAGAGTGTTGATAATGTGCTAAGATGATATTGTTGTTGTGATGTTCATGTTAAGAAACTCTGGGGTTCTAGTTTGAAAATGCATGAAAGGTGAACCACATAGAGAAGTGGGGTGGGTGCTCTAGAAAAACAGGTATTCAGAACATATATCTTCATAAATCCAGTTGGATTTGATCAAGGATCGATGGTTGTAGAGGCTTCCAGCGGATGGTGGTCCGTAGAGTCATGAGATGGAGATCAGAGTTCCTTTCAGATAGTTTCCATATTGTACTCTATATGTAATCATTTGCTTGACATATAATAAAATATATTGAGCAGCACAATAGAGAGAAGGGTGGTTTTTGACCCAGAGGGGGTTTTCAACCAGATATCCTGTGTTCTTATTTGATATGATGATTTTTGTCTCATTGTTCATGTTATTTAATATGTTACGGCTCTCATGTGTTGATTCTAGTTGAAGTTGCATGTTCAAATCTAATGCTTATTTGTTAAGTGATGAATTGATTAATATATTGGAGAAAAAGTTTTATTGTTGCAAAATTGTTATCACTATTGATTCTCCTCCCCCCTCTCAATAGTGATCCTAGTTCCAATAATTGGTACCATAGCACGATTCATTCTAGTTCAGCTTCACCACTGGAAGGTAAATCATGGGTAACTAGGGAAGATTTGTAGGAGATGGAGTTCATTTTCTACATGGATCAGATTATATGATTTGGAAGGTGAAATTTGAAGCGTATCTTTTAACTCTTGATGTGAATATTTTTCTCTCAATTGAATATGGCACATGGGATGAATTTAATGAGGAAGCCAAGAAGATGATTTTTAAAGGATTGTCAAATCATGATGTAGCTAAAGTAAGACACTGCATGACTACAAAAGAAATCATGGACAAGGTGCATAGTTTGTGTGGAAGAGAAAGGGTTCAAGATTCATAAATTGCTGAAAAACCCCATTGCATTCTTGAAGTGAAAGAGAATGATAAAAGTGATGCCATATTTAGAGCAATATCAAATCCACTTTTCTCTCAAGAAGATAGTGAGAGTAGCCATGAGAGTAATGACATGCAAATCATTAATCTAAAGATACAACATGAGGAACTCATCAAAGAAAATGAGAATTTTTCAATTAGCTTCAAGACCAAGAAGCCTATTATGCAAGTCTAGAAAAGGAATTAGCATTTTTTAGATGTGAGATTCAAAATGAAAATAATTAGCTATCCCAATACCAAAAATTGGAGAAAAGAACCAACATTTGGATGAAATCCTCATCAGTCAAAGATCTCTACTTATCAAAACTTGATTGGGATTTGAAGAAGAATCATGCCTTGTGAAGCAAAAGGAGAAAGTGGAGGACATTCATGTAGAATAAAATCACAAGTCCACCACCCTTAAATTCAATCAAGGACCTAGGAAGAAACATCATTAAAATAAGCCAAAGAAGAAAATATATTATTAGCAAAAGCAAAGAAAAGAAGATCAAGATCAAAACATTCAGTGTTTCATGAAGATAAGGAAGAAGCCAAGTGTTCATGGTCCAAAAAATAAAAATAAAAAGATATGACAAGATCAAGCCAACAAAAAGAGCAAGCCCACCATTGAAGACAAAGAAGGTATGGAGGAGAACAGATGAGTTGTGTCAGCAGGAAATAATTCCTAAGGTAAGGGTTGAAAACTTTAATAGAGCAAAACAAGATAATCAACAAAGAGTAGTGAAGCAAGCATGCCAAACATATGAATTACTAAACAAGGATTTGGAAATGTACTTATAGGTCCTACGTTTGATGATTTTCGTGTAGGGTCCAAACCCTTTGCTTCCTCTAGAATGAGTAGGTCTGCAAGTAAATTCACATAAGAATATACAAGATAGATAATTGAAATTGCATACATGAAAGATATGTTAGATCATCATATATAAGAATATAAATTACTATTCATGAGACAATAACATATCAGGAACAAGACATGAGCTTCTTTATTGATTAACAGTAATAGGTACATGAAAGGTACAACCTAATCTAGGCCAAAGGCATCGATGAGGCCTTCCTCTGGATCCATCCAACCCGAGCCATGAAGAAAAGCTCTCTAACAAGTGCAAGGAAATGCTATAAGGATGATAAACATCTCTGCAAAGGAAACGAGGGTTTCCTAGAGACTAGGAGTGTAGGAAGCACGAGAAAAAAAAACTTGATCTAGGAGAAAAATGGGTGTAATGTCAATATCCCTTCTCTTGTGTTAATTTTGCCTACGCAAGGGGTGTAAATATACCACCTGAAATTAGTTAATTCAATTGTGCCATGACCTCCTATAGGTGGGCTTTTAGTAAAACCAATAAACCCCGCCCGAAAATAACATTTTATTTTATTTTTCATGTTTTAAAAGTATATGCGGGTGCAATGTTATGGGACCCGCTTATGTACACCATTTAGTTTGGGCAGAGTCATGTATGAAATTTGAAATATTATTTTTTAATCTAATATCATATCTGTATGGAAAAAGGGACTGCCCAAGGCCATAAAAGAGCATCAAGTCTACAGGAGTGCTAAATGATGCTATAATAGATGCCCCCTAATATATGAGGTCAGAATGTTAGTTTTTGGTAGCATCAGAAGCGCTCTAGTCTTGAAAATTGGTAGAGAGGCTAAAGCACATGATTTCTAAAGAACCCAGAAACCATTTGGTGAAATTCCACTAGAATTGTATTTTGTTAAAATAATTAATATTTTTAATGGGGTTCCTAAGTCTAAACTTAGGGAAATTAAAATATTAATAAGTATTAATCAAAATATAGGTGAGAATGATCTAGAAGGTGGATCAAGTTATGTTTTAATCTTATCCATTGATTAGAGACGTAATCTCAGCTGTTAAAGACCCAAGAGGAAAAGTATAAAATGGAGGCTTGGGGTTCATTTGGAAATACACACAAAGAGATTGAGGAAATCGATTTTTTGAGGTGAGAAATTCTTAGGAGGAAAATCGATTAGGGAGATCTTGTAGCTGAGGGGTAGAGAGAATCCAGAAGAACAAATTTCTAGAGAATACACATAGAGAGGTGGAGAGAGCTTGCAAAGAGGCAGTGTAGTAGCCAAGAGAGCTCACACAGAAAGATGCATGTCATGCAGAATCCAGAACTGTCAGAACAATCAAAACTGCCTTGAACTAGCGGAATTGTTAGAATCACTAGGAGAGCTGATGTAGAGGCAACATAGTAGCTGGGAGAGATGACACAGAAAAGCTTCCTATCACAAAGAATCCAAAACTGTCAAAACAATAAGAACTACCAAGAACTGTCAAGAACTATCGGAACTAGTGGGAACTGCCAGAATAACCGAGAGAGCTGATGCAAAGAGTAGAGAAGGTGATGCGGGGTTGATGTAGAGGTAGTGCAGAAATAGTTGGGGTTAGCCAGTCTTGTGCCAGATCAGTCGAAATTCTTCCACATGAAGTGAGGTAAAACTGTTGGGTTGTGTTATATTCTTTCCACGACTAGCCCACGTAGTTAATTAGGGGGTTAGTGGGGGGGTCATAGGGGTTTTGAGGGGTACCCATAACCCCACTTTATGGGGTCCGGGGCAGCGCCCCAGAAAAGTTTGGTTTTGGACCCTATGTTAGGATGGGTGGACCCACCTATGGTTTTTTGCATGATTTTCACACATGTTTTTGGATGCGATGGTTTTTGGTCCAAGGTTTTGGACGCGATGGTTTTTCAGTCCATGGTATTTGATGCTTCGGCATGTATAAATATGTATTGTTGTTGGCATTATGATACATATGTTGTACTTGATGGCAACCCACTCATCTCAGATGATAAATTATAGTGTAGAAAAGTTCACACACTTTCATGCAGAGAAAAGTTCACGCACTTTCATGCAGAGAAAAGCACACGCACATGGGAAAACCTATGGTTGGTTCATGGTATTAGTCCGACAGTTTTTGATCCTATGGTTTTGGTAAATGGTATTGCATCCAAAAGAATTGAACCCAAGTATTGGGTCCGTGGTATTGTTTCTCAATGGTTTTGGTCCATAGTTTTGAGTGAGGCGTAGCCTATAAAAAGGAAAGGAGATCATTTGGCTAACCACAAGTGTTGAAAATCTTAAGAAGAGCAAGATCTGAATTTCTGATAATCAGTTGGTGAGACATAGTTGAATCTGAATCAAGGAGAAATCGAAGCATTATAAGTCATATCTACTAAAGAGAGCGGCAACGGCATAGTGCGGAGGTGTGCAAAACCAAAGAAGAAGCAGGTGCGGAGTTGCACAGACTTGTCACAACAGAAGTGCGGATATCGACAGGTTTCCTTCGGTGAAGTTGCAGACCTTTCTTGAAATATATTTTAGTTGTCTTTTATTTGTTTCTGCAGAGATCTGGGTTTAAATTGGTGTCTGGTTACTGGTGTTATTTTTTGGTTACTGCATTTTGAGAAGTTATTTGTTTAAAGGAGATTGGGTGATGCACATGTACATGATGTTTTGGATCCAGTTTGAAAATTGATGAAACGTGGTCCCTGGAAGGAAAGAGAAGGTAGTAGCCTTCTGTAGGTCAGCACCTACGTACTAGTATTGCAGCTAGTACAAGAGCTAAGGGGGTTGTAGCTCCCTTCCAGAAGAAGCTGGAAAATGAGAGAGGGTTGTAGCAGGTTGCAGCCTGCGAACTGGTAAAAGATTGCACCAGTACAAAATCATTGTAAGAAGAAGTTTCTAATTGAAAGAAGATAGAGACATATTGCAACAGGTGGTTTTCACCCACATTGGGTTTCCACCTTACATCTTGTGTTCCTTGATGTGACTGTCTATTTTGTGTTCCTGCTCATTATTCTATGGTTCTCACATACAAATTAATGACAAACATCTGAAGAATAAATTAAATTATAAGTTTGGAAGATATATGCAAGTTCCAATTGTCAGATCTGAAAATATTTGTATAAATTGACAATAGTTTGATAATACTGATTCACCCCC
>APFE030401184.1:0-7500 GCA_000404065.3 Pinus taeda | reverse complement strand
CGCCCACGCCCACGATATAACTTAACCACCCTTTCATCTTCCGTGCGCCCAATCTATGTGTTTGTCCGCGTTGCTGGTCCATATGCCGTTTGGTCCTTGCCCACGTCGCATGCTTACTGTTCGGGTCTGCCCATGTCGCCTATGTCGTCGCTGTTCGGACTGCACCATCGTTCGCCGGTTACCTTAGTTGTTCGGGCGAGCACCCTCCGTGTCGCCCCGCCTACATTGCCGTTCCGCCCGGGTGGGCTGTCGTTCGAACTGTCGCCCCTTTCCGCCGGTCGCCGTGTAGACCTCGCCCTTGTATCGTTTGCCCGTTCAGCACCCCGGGTGGGTGGGTGTTATGTCTATGTCGCCCACCGCTTGTCCCTCTCGTGCTAAACTTGTATTCGTTCGGGCGTCCAACCTCTGTCGTCCACCCATGCTGCCCGATGCCTCCTGCGCTACACTGGTTACGTGTCTTGTTGTGTCGGGTCGTTCAACCGGAACGTTGGGTAGTGGGTTCGCCCGTCGTCGTTCGGGCCGCCCGCTGTCGTGCAGCGCGCCCAGTTTCCAGGGCGTTACATCCTCCCCTACCTTATTCCGTTGTCGTCCTCAACAACCTCCACACCATCATGCCCTCTTCGGCCTTCCATATCAAGTCGCCCTCCCGTTTCGTAATCCTGTGCACGGTTCGGGAGTGTGCATCCCATACTACACCAAATCAGAATTTAGACATCGACTTGGCTCCTCAATACTTCCGTCCTCCAAGTCACCATGGATTTCCTGTGCAAGTGTTAAGCAACACTTATCGTTTCGGTCCCTGGCTCAATTCCGTGTGGGATCCCCACAATTCTGTTGCCTCTCGGACCAACCTGCTCAATCTCCTTTCAGGCCCACTGCCTTGAGCAGCCAACGGTGAGCCCATCCTCCAGTTTTCTCTTAAGCCAACTTCGGGGGTGAGTCTGGTGGCTCACCCGTGTCCCTCAACTCGTCGTCCGCCAAGTTCAGCTGGCGTGTCTCCCGATCTTCTTCTCGGACCTTCGGTCCTTTACACTTTTTATCCTTCTTGTCTTCAGCTAACTCTAGCTTCTTTGCTAATCCCAAGACATCGCTCGAGAGTATCTGAAGGTCTTCTCCTCATTCAGCAAGCTTTGTCTCCACTGTTAACAACTGCTTGCTAGTCTCTTTGTCCTCTACTCGTGTTCTTCTCATCCCATGACTTGTGTTGATTCTGCCCACAGTGGGTACTCCTATGGGTTCACCTTCCTTCCCGTCATAGATAAAGAACTTCCTTAGGTGAGGAACCATCAAGGCTTCGAATTGCTTCATGAATTCAACGCCTAACACTACTTCATAATCGTTGATTCGTACCACTGTAAAATCGACTTTCCCGACCCATCCACCAATCCCTGTATCCACTTCCTCGGCTATCCCAAGGATTGTTGCCGGCGGAGAATTTATGGT
Organism: Pinus taeda; assembly: GCA_000404065.3. Lineage (NCBI taxonomy): Eukaryota > Viridiplantae > Streptophyta > Pinopsida > Pinales > Pinaceae > Pinus > Pinus taeda. The sequence goes on along the minus strand of APFE030401184.1, from coordinate 6,057 downwards.
TTTCATCTTTGCGCCTTCCAGCACAACCTTCAACCCAAGTCTCCTCGCTGTTTCTTCACCCATAAAGTTATGGGAAACCCCGCTATCAATCATAGCCAGCAGTTTGTTCTCCCCGAATTCCACCCGAACATATTCTAATTCGTTCCTCTTCGGCGTTGTCCCTTGGTCTGTTGCTTTTGAAGTGGCACTGGGTCCTTCTTCGTCCGCAGCCTTACCCGGATCATTGCTGGTAGAGGAAACCTCTATTATCCCATGTTCTTGAATCTGCGGGGTTTTCCTTTCGGTTGTCTTTTGTCTCTTAGCGCCCTTGATTTCCTCCTTCAAGGTCCCGAGATGTCTTTCGAGGGTCAAGCATTCTTCCCTTCTTTGATTCAGGGCGTGTCTCGTGCTTAACTCTCTTACTTCTACTTCCAATACGAACCCCCTCCTCATGAGCTGGTGGGCTCTATCTTCATCGAATTTATCGGGTTCATTATCCATCATGGCCCGGAGCTCTCTTTCTGTTTGAGCCAGTCCCCGGCCACACCTTTTGAACGCCTTCTTCAACCTTTCATTTTCGGTCCGGATCTCTTCTTCAAGCTTTTTCGAGGTTGCGAACCCAAGCTTTTTAAAGAGTGGTGCCTCAGTGGGAACTCTATTCCGTTTCTTCGTTCTGATATTCGTGTGCCCCGGCTTGGGCAACTCCGCCTTCAACTCCCATGGTCGACTTGATTCGACTTGCTCTCCGTAGTTGTTAGCGTATGTCGTCATCTCTTTCGGTTTCGACTTCATCACGGCCGCACTCTTCCTGTCGGCCTGCTTTCTATCCTCAACCGAACCTTTGATAACCGAACGGTCCATCCACCTGAACCGCCACCTGTTCTTTCTCGACCGATTCTCCAACCGTTGTCTGCACCGGCTAACCTGTTCACCTGTCAACCGTGCGTTCTCTTCCCTGCGACCGATTCGTTCACCAGCTCCAACCGAGCTCTGATACCATCTGTCACGCCCCTATATCGTTTTTTCGAGAATACGGGGGTGCGGCACCACCTTTGCCGGGTTTCGGGCAAAGTGGACTACGCCTCTACAAGACTTCCAACACCAATTTAACTTTCTTAAACTGTGTTTTCCTTTAATTCTTCACCGAACCGTTTATAATTAACTGTTATATAACTCCTTTATATAAGTTAACTTATAATCTTCGTTCAGCAATTAAAACCCATTAACAACATAAAACCGTAACCAAAGATCACAAGACAATTTAGAGGAGGCCCGACCCAAAACCTGGTGGCACCTCTGAAAACCGCTTCCTTATATGAATTACAGTTTTACAATTACAATTCAAGTGAGCCGTTCGGCTTCACCCCTTGGACAATTAGCTTGCACGACCAACCGGTCGTTTACAACGGTCCGTTCGGACTTCTGTTGACCCAACCAATTACCCACACGATCGTCGATCGTTCTGGACCCACGGTCTGTACCGAATCCTTACAGCAGATGTCGTGCCTTTGGTGCGCACTGCCTGTGCCTAACCGTCGCACTGTTACACTGATTCGTTCGGACCCCATCACCGTCCAAGTGCTATCCACACTGTCCGTTCACCCTTCGACCTTTTCGCTGTTCGAACAGTCCCGACCGCCACTTCCGCCTGAAAGCCGAAGTCTTCCTTCACATCGTCGCCTAAGAGCTGTTGTGCGAAGGTGCAGCGAAGACCGAAGACTTAGAACGATGATCGAATGAATGATTTGATGCCTTTGTCGAATGAGCGTCCTCCATATTTATAATGCCTCACGCTCATCTTGGTGGAGTGTCGGTTACTCAAGCCGACCCCCGTTTAGTTGAACGCCGCCCCAATTCTCTTGGCCGACGTGTAGTTTCGTTTCGGGTGGCGTGTTGTTTATCGTTCAGGGCGGGTCGGCCTATTTCATATGGCCACCCACGCCCACGATATATCTTAACCACCCTTTCATCTTCCGTGCGCCCGATCTATGTGTTTGTCCGCGTTGCTGGTCCATATGCCGTTTGGTCCTTGCCCACGTCGCATGCTTGTTGTTCGGGTCTGCCCATGTCGCCTATGTCGTCGCTGTTCAGACTGCATCATCGTTCGCCGGTTACCTTAGTCGTTCGGGCGGGCTCCCTCCGTGTCGCCCCGCCTACATTGCTGTTCCGCCCGGGTGGGCTGTCGTTCGAACTGTCGCCCCTTTCCGCCGGTCGCCGTGTAGACCTCGCCCTTTTATCGTTTGCCCGTTCAGCACCCCGGGCGGGTGGGTGTTATGTCTATGTCGCCCACCGCTTGTCCCTCTCGTGCTAAACTTGTATTCGTTCGGGCGTCCAACCTCTGTCGTCCACCCATGCTGCCCGATGCCTCCTGCGCTACACCGGTTACGTGTCTTGTTGTGTCGGGTCGTTCAACCGGAACGTTGGGTAGTGGGTTCGCCCGTCGTCGTTTGGGCCGCCCGCTATCGTGCGGCGCGCCCAGTTTCCAGGGTGTTACATCCTCCCCCACCTTATTCCGTTGTCGTCCTCGACAACCTCCACACCATCATGCCCTCTTCGGCCTTCCATATCAAGTCGCCCTCCCGTTTCGTAATCCTGTGCACGGTTCGGGAGTGTGCATCCCATACTACACCAAATCGGAATTTAGACATTGACTCGGCTCCTCAATACTTCCGTCCTCCAAGTCACCATGGATTTCCTGTGCAAGTGTTAAGCAACACTTATCATTTCGGTCCCTGGCTCAATTCCGTGTGGGAACCCCACAATTCTGTTGCCTCTCGGACCAACCTGCTCAATCTCCTTTCGGGCCCACTACCTTGAGCAGCCAACGGTGAGCCCATCCTCCGGTTTTCTCTTAAGCCAACTTCGGGGGTGAGTCTGGTGGCTCACCCATGTCCTTCAACTCGTCGTCCACCAAGTTCAGCTGGCGTGTCTCCCGATCTCCTTCTCGGATCTCCGGTCCCTTTTTCTTTAGCTCTCGGGGATATTTCTTCCGCGTATCTCTCCACTTCTTTAATCTTGCTTCTATCTCAGGTCGGTATCGTGCCGTCCCTCCGGCACGTCCAGCCTTCTTTGTTTCATCCGGTTTCTTAACTCCCGTTTGCTTTCGGCGCGGCCTTCGACCTTCGTTCAAGGCTGTCACCCTTTTCTTCTGCACGGTCACGTCCACAAGGTTCGACTTTAAGGACCCGTCGTCCCTTTTCGATCTTGCCTTGTGCCTATCTTCCGCAACTCGTTTCAAGAACTCGGCCTCCTTTGCATTCATGCCTTCCTCGGGCCGATTCTTTTCCATCGACTCCAATCGTCTTGACAGACTTCTAATTCTGTCCAAGTGGGATTGAGTCATCGTGTTCTGCTTTGCGGTTTGCCTTCTCCTCCCAGAAGGGCAAAATTTCTTCTTGTGAGGTCCTCCGCAGCTCCAGCACCTTATGTGTGCTCTTGTTACGACCTCGCTCTATTTTCTTGACGAACCCGGTTCCGCCTTAGCTTGCTTTATTTCAAGCTCTTTCGTCTCCGTGTTCCGACTTTTCTCATGAAGTCCGCCTTCCACCAAGTCACCGGAACTCTTGGTCCGTTTGTTTTCATCAACCCGAGCTTCCACCTTGTTGGTATTTGCAGGCTCCTTCTGTCCGAGAATTATTTCCCTTTCGGCGACTCTTCTTGTTATCTCTTCGTCGATTCGTTCGAGTTCGGCTTCCATGTTAGATTTTGCTGCTCGTAACCGAGCTCTTTCCTCGAAAATCTCTCGGAAGTCCATTTTCATTAGCTCTTCGTTGTTGAGCTTAAGTGATTCGTGGCACCGTTCCTCAAGCTCAGCCATTTCTCTTTTCATCTTCCTCCAGTTCTCCCGAATCTGTAAAACTTCGGCCTTTAACTCTGCCCACTTCACTTCCCATTCGGCGAACCGTTCTCGGCCCTCGGTCGCCTTCTGCACCGTGACCTCAACCTGCTTTCCTCGTTTCTGTTTGCCCAAACATTCGGTCTGTCCATGACCCGATTTGTTCGGTCCTTCGTTTACTTGTGTGCACCTGTCACCTGTTCGTCCCATCCCGAATGTGACAGACCTGCGTTCTTTGTCAACCGGTTCTCCAACCGACGCGCCTGCCGATCTGTTCACCCGTCAACCGTGCGTTCTTCAACCCTGTCACCGATTCGTTCACCAGCTCCAACCAAGATCTGATACCATCTGTCACGCCCCTATATCTTTTTTTCGAGAATACGGGGGTGCGGCACCACCTTTGCCAGGTTTCGGGCAAAGTGGACTACGCCTCTACAAGACTTCCAACACCAATTTAACTTTCTTAAACTGTGTTTTCCTTTAATTCTTCATCGAACCGTTTATAATTAACTGTTATATAACTCCTTTATATAAGTTAACTTATAATCTTCGTTCAGCAATTAAAACCCATTAACAACATAAAACCGTAACCAAAGATCACAAGACAATTTAGAGGAGGCCCGACCCAAAACCGGGTGGCGCCTCTGAAAACCGCTTCCTTATATGAATTACAGTTTTACAATTACAATTCGAGTGAGCCGTTCGGCTTCACCCCTTGGACAATTAGCTTGCACGACCAACCGGTCGTTTACAACGGTCCGTTCGGACTTCTGTTGACCCAACCAATTACCCACACGATCGTCGATCGTTCTGGACCCACGGTCTGTACCGAATCCTTACAGCAGATGTCGTGCCTTTGGTGCGCACTGCCTGTGCCTAACCGTCGCACTGTTACATTGATTTGTTCGGACCCCGTCACCGTCCAAGTGCTATCCGCACTGTCCGTTCACCCTTCGACCTGTTCGTTGTTCGAACAGTCCCGACCGCCACTTCCGCCTGAAAGCCGAAGTCTTCCTTCACATCGTCGCCTAAGAGCTGTTGTGCGAAGGTGCAGCGAAGACCGAAGACTTAGAACGATGATCGAATGAATGATTTGATGCCTTTTTCGAATGAGCGTCCTCCATATTTATAATGCCTCACGCTCATCTTGGTGGAGTGTCGGTTACTCAAGCCGACCCCCGTTTAGTTGAACGCCGCCCCAATTCTCTTGGCCGACGTGTAGTTTCGTTTCGGGTGGCGTGTTGTTTATCGTTCAGGGTGGGTCGGCCTATTTCATATGGCCGCCCACACCCACGATATAACTTAACCGCCCTTTCATCTTCCGTGCGCCCGATCTATGTGTTTGTCCGCGTTACTGGTCCATATGCCGTTTGGTCCTTGCCCACGTCGCATGCTTGCTGTTCGGGTCTGCCCATGTCGCCTATGTCGTCACTGTTCGGACTGCACCATCGTTCGTCGGTTACCTTAGTCGTTCGGGCGGGCGCCCTCCGTGTCGCCCCGCCTACATTGTCGTTCCGCCCGGGTGGGCTGTCGTTCGAACTGTCGCCCCTTTCCGCCGGTCGCCGTGTAGACCTCGTCCTTGTATCGTTTGCCCGTTCAGCACCCCGGGCGGGTGGGTGTTATGTCTATGTCGCCCACCGCTTGTCCCTCTCATGCTGAACTTGTATTCGTTCGGGCGTCCAACCTCTGTCGTCCACCCATGCTGCCCGATGCCTCCTGCGCTACACCGGTTACGTGTCTTGTTGTGTCGGGTCGTTCAACCGGAACGTTGGGTAGTGGGTTCGCCCGTCGTCGTTTGGGCCGCCCGCTGTCGTGCGGTGCGCCCAGTTTCCAGGGCGTTACAAGGCAAGTCGGGCGAGGGCGCGCCCGGGCGAACGAGCTCGTAACAAAAAATGCTAAGTTGTGACCCGAGGTTGTCTTTGTGCACGTTCGTGCAGCTCGTTTGCCCGGCTCTCCCTTGTCGCTTCGTTTCGGTGAGTCGTTTGAGTGCGCGGATCTGAACTCGTTCGGGTGGGTCGTGCGGGTGAACTCGTTCAGGCGGGTCGGGCGAGGTGCGCCCGGGCGAACGAGCCCGTATCAAAAAATGCTAAGTTGTGACCCGAGGTTGGCTTTGTGCACGTTCGTGCAGCTCGTTTGCCCGGCTCTCCCTTGTCGCTTTCGTTTCGGTGAGTCGTTTGAGGGCGCGCGTCTGAACTCGTTCGGGCGGGTCGTGCGGGTGAACTCGTTCAGGCGGGTCGGGCGAG
>APFE030401177.1:0-11035 GCA_000404065.3 Pinus taeda | reverse complement strand
GTGGCAGCCCACGTAGGACATATTTCATGCACTCAACTCACATTTTCTCTTTCCCATACTCCAACCAACATCATCAAATTTTACAATAATTTGGCCATAGAGTGTTTAACAGACCTCCCAATTAGTCCTTCTACCTCATTCAAGCATACATGTTTCCCAAAAATAATTTTATCTCCTCTAGCCCTGCCCCTATGCATCTAAGTGGGCTATTTTACTTCATCCTACTCTAGGGTCCATAGTTGCTACTATAAGAACTTTATCCTTAGCATATCCTCTTTTTATGTCATCTAGTTGTGCCTATGCCTTATCCAACATTTCTAGAAGATTATAATTAGGTGGTTTCTCCAAAATAGGCATCCCAAATGAAGCACTATGAATAAGTTCAATTAATAGCCCCATTCTTCTTTTCCTCTCTTAGTTAATCATCGAGTATTAATAAAGGAATCTTCATTTCTAACCTTCATACTCAAATAAATATCTTTCAACTCTCTCAAATTTGACCACATCCAAGAACCTGTCTCCTACTCCCATCTAATCATTTAACCCTTTTGTTACGTCATATTTTAACTAATTCATAGTAAGACCTAATTAGTTTTCCTTGGTAAGTTGTATATTATCTTTTCATATGTGCAAATATTTGAATTTATATGAGATATCTCTAAGTGGATAAATTGAGCATCAATTTCCCTATCTTCTAGTCATGTTATACGCAAATAATTATGATAGGATTTTTTTCATTTATGATATCTATAGATCATTCGTTATATTATTGTTCATATTTCATATGATTAAAGTTTTTCATTTGTTTTAGAACCATTTGAATAGAATTCCTAGGTGTTTTCTATAGTAACAGTCTCAAAGTATTTAGTAAATGATATGAATATTATTATATATTTTCCTCCTCTTCTATAACCATAATAAACCTTATTATTCATCCTCCTTAGTTGGAAGCTAGCATGTTGATTATATATATGAAAGGAACCATCCAAAAGAACTGAAATGGATGAAAGCCTTTCTTTTAAAAACATAACTAGTTCTTGGCATAGTTTTCTAACCAAAAACTATCTCAAGAAAACAACATGACCAATGCCTTTCATGTTTGGAATGGTTTCTAGCTATAAGTAAGTAGATATCAAAGCTTAAATTTGTCATGGGATACTAAGAAATCTATTTGTAAAGCTAATATCAAATATCTAAGGATTCATAGCCTCTTCGATTAGAATGTGGACCTTCATATTGAATAACATAAACTGTTTGTTTCATATAAATAACTATTGGCAATGGTTGTCTAGTTGCATAAGCATTAGATTGACTTACCATTCATAGGTGATATGTAGCTCTAGAAATGGGCATCTTAAGAAAATATAGATGATTGTGACAAAATAATTGGGATATTTGTTCAAGTGAACTATATTCTAATTAGCCTTGTCACCTGAGTAATGTGGCTTCAAATATTTATGTTAGCATACTCACATAAATTATATAATGGAATAGGCAACAATAAATTGAGCCTATAAATATAAAAGTAAATTGATAATTTCTTGAGGGATGAGAAAAGGAGAAATAAAGGTATCATCTCTATTTCCAACCACTCTAATGAATTACATCTATCTTGTCATGCAAAATACAGAGTTTGGATTAGATTTCAATGAACTATAGTTGAAATTGTGGTCAAGGTATTCATGATAAGAGTGAACATGCAATTGATACTACATGTAAGATAAGTTTCGTCCCATTCTCCTTTTTGTAGTTCTCCACAATGGTAGTGGTGAAAGTGTGAAACCAACCCCTAGAAACTATGATGACCAACTTTTCTCATTGATACCTCCATGAATCTGATACAATACATTTCACACTCATCCTTAAGGTAAAATTTTACTACATAAGAAATATTCTCATGATATCTCCCTTGATGTCCAACAAAAGAATGAACATATTTGCTTACATGATAGAAATATAGGGTATTTCCATATGTGATAGCTAATAACAAATGGATTTCTACTGGAAAGAAATATCATTATGTTAGAAACCAAACCAAGATTGAAATTGATGCACCATTATGATCATACTTTCTAGTTATATATAGCATTAACACAAGATTAGCAAATATGTTATCCAAGGCTCACACTAAAATAGCCTTTAAGAATTGCAAATTTATGTGATTACTTCCCATATCACATAATTTTGGTTTTTTTAAAGAGAATATTATTGGTGGGGATGGCATAGCAAAGTTTAATAAGTTAAATTTCCAACATACAATCAAAAGTAGTATATTTTTATAAACACTCATGAAAGGTTAAAGAAATAACTTATCTTAGAAGTCAAAGTCACATTTTCCTTAATCATGCAAGTTTTGGGTTTGTTAAATAGACTTTTACCTCTTGATGTACTTCATGTACAACAATGTTGGAAATTAATGATAGTTGACTCTATTCAAGAGCTTATGGATAAATTTTAAGAAATGTATTATTATATGACGAAAAGAAAGAGATATTTATGAGCATAGTTGGGAAGGAAGATCATTCATGCATGGAACTAGATATGAAGTGAAGCATAACTTATTGAATAGTGCAAAAATGCTATTTAAAATCATACTATGATTTGTTTAATACAAATTTAACTTTGGCATTTTCATTATGTTTCATTAATGAAGCAAGTACATCAAAATTAATTTAGTTATGTGCATTTTGTTGTTCTGATTTTTTGTTTAATAGTTTTATGTTGTTATGATATGCTTACAATTTTATTCACTTTTTGTATATTGAGTTGAATGGAGGAAGAAGATCCATAAAGAAAGTTGCAAAGAACATTTTGGGCTCAAAATAAAATTTAATCAATCCCAATGCTTATATCAGTGCAAAATAAAATAAAGAAGGTGGTGAATAGATTTCTCAACCATGTGACAAGTGTGAAGATAAAAGAAAAAAAAAATAACTAGTAGTCAAATGCTTATGCAACGCATGCTCACATTTGAGTGTCACAAGCATGTGAATGAGAGAGATAAAGTAAGTGTGAAAGGATAGGAGTGTGTTTCATTTAGTCAAGAGTTTGGAATGAATATTTACTTGTTTCAGAAAACATGTAACCTCTTCATTTTTGTGAAATATATACTTTCACACCTAGGTGAATACTCAAAATGAGAATAACTTTGTAAAGAGGTGAGAATTAAGAACTCAAGTGTCATTTGTTGTATTTGAATAGATCTGAATCTAGGAGGGTATGAGCCATGAGACAAACTTATAAATAGAAATTTGTTGTCAAGCCATAGTTTTCATTTTGGAATTGTTGGTACATTGTTAATATAGTGGATGTTGATATGCGCTGTTTTTATACTCTAGCAATATTGTTATTGGTCATGGAAATATTGTTTCCTTGTTCAATTCTCTTGGTGATTTTGGGTGTGAGCATTTTTAACTTTTGGGAATATTCCCATGGTATGATGTCTATTCTCCCTATTGTTTTATGCTAGTCACATTTTAATTTGGCTTGGTTACTAAATAGTTGTGGGACAAGGAAGTTTTCTTATCATTTGATTCATTCCATTTCAAGAGGGAACAAGAGGATTTGATTCGAATTTATCCTTAAGTTCAAATGGGACTATATTTTTATGTCATTGGTTTCATGATTAAATATTTTCCTTTGTTGGATTAGCTAGGATTTAGTTAGATGTATTTGATAAAACATTATTGCATTGCATGTTATTTTCATTTCATTAATACTCATAAGAACCTCTGTTATCCCCAATAGGCCATTTTTGGATGTTTGTACATAAAAAGGTCTAATTGGGCCCTTTTGCTAAGTAAGAATCTAAAGTTTGCATTGGTCATTTTCCCATGTCAATAAGAAATTTTCATATTTTCTGTCATGAAGAAGATGGATAACCATATGGTACTTACCATACTTTCTAAACTTGGTGAAACAAATATTGCCTTTGTTTTTTCTTATTCTTTTTGTACTATACTAATGAACCTTTTAGAATTGCTTATAGAAGAATTCCTTATTTTGAACCATTCTACTAAGAGTTAATGTTGAGTAGGATAAATTGTTGCAAATTAGTTTCATGTATTCATATGCAAAGAGAACATAGGTTTTGTTTCAAAAATATGGTCCCAAGAACTATTGCAAGAAAAGAAAAAGGGAGAAAGGATCACAAACCCAAGCAATAGTCCCTTGATTTGAATGATGTGAAAAAAGAGTGATGTGTAAAGGAAAGAAAACTTCTCAATGTTCTAACTTGTTTGGACTAGATAAAAATGTAGAATCACATTGTTGGAAGAAGATATTAGTATGAGTAGTAGGAAGATTTTTTGGGCATGGAAATTTATCTTATTTATCTGAAACTGTAGAAACTTTGGAGAGTCTTGGTAGTCCCTAATATGAAAATTGTAAAATATTTGGAGTTATTTTTGTAGAAACATTAAAATTTCTATTGATTTTATATAGTCTCTATAATATTTAGGTGATTTTTAATTAAAATAATTTTATCATATAAAATAATTTGGGAAAATGGTATTTAGAAAAAAAATTGAAATTAGGGAATATCTTTTGTGGAAAAAGCATGGAAATGAGGGGAACTTCCAAGTGTAGCCCCTAAAATTTTACAACTATGAATAAGTTCCATTAGTAGCCCCACCTTTTGTCTTGAAAATAATTGATACTATTAATTGTCCTTTGCCTCTCTTATATCTTAGCTTAATATTGGTAAAGGAGTTGTCATTTCCAACCCTTCATCTTCAAATGCATATCTTTAAGGTGTGTGGAATTTGACAACATCCAAAACAAGTATGGTACTCCCATCTAATCATTTAACCCTTTTCTTATGCCATATCTTAACCAATTCATGGTGAGACCCAAAGAAGGATGTGGTGGTAGGGGAATCATCATCCCAATAATCCACTTGATTGAGACCTTCATCAAAGGGAAAATGCCTCTAAGAGTGAAGCATAATTCATTAGCCCTAACTACCCATTTTTCTCATAACTTTGTTTTTTCTTAGTATGAGTGGTTCACTTCATTTCCCCTATGGGTAGGAAGTCAACACCTATGAATTCAGCATTACAAACACTGTTATGTACCCAAGAATTATGGATCACATGAGCATCACAACCTAATGGATACCACAACAATGTATTTATGACAATCTACACATTATTGCTGTAATGATTACAAATCCTTTTCATTTGATTGGAAAAAGCTTCCTTTAAATTATGATATGAAAGATAAACTTTAATAACACCCTCAAAAAATTAAAAATACAAATGATAATCTTCAAAATTTAATAAAATAATACTTTAATTAACCACAAACTAAATTGAAATTAACAAAAACTCCAATTAATCAAATTCCAAAATTCAAATTAAATTAAACTAAATACTCCAATTAATTAAATTCCAATAATACTTTATTCCCAATTGAACTAAGTAATCATATTCCATGGGATATCTCATAAGAGTATTGATGAGGATATAAGTGGTTGATAATAAACATTCTAGTAAATTGTAAATATTTAAAATATATATGCCAAAAGGATCCAAGCTGCTATCAAACATTTTTTTTTATATTGTTCACCAGACAGGATGGAGTATCTCATAAAGTATCGATGTTGATATCATCAACTGATAAGATGATAAATAAATATTCTGGTGGTTTTTTATTAATTTAGTGTAAATATTCGGGTCCATGCGGCCTCGCCTAGGCGTTCTTGATGTCTGCTATATCTTCCATCGATCCTTATGAGGAAGCCGAGGGAGTTGAATATGAGATCGAGTAATGGAATTTTCAGTGCTCGCAAGGCTGGACCAGCCAGAGAACGCTTGCCTTCACATTCCCCTAGTTCAGGCGTGAGAATGGCTTCCGCTGTTCAATGTGCCGCAGTCAGCAGCCGCCGCGAGCTTGAGGACGTGTTCCGCAAGTTCGACACCAACGGCGACGGCAAAATATCCAAGTCGGAACTGAGTGCTCTGATTTCGGAGGCGGAGATTGAAGGGGTGATGAAGGAGGTGGACTCCAATAAAGACGGTTTCATCAACTTCGACGAGTTGGTGGAGGCCAACTCCAAGAACCTCAACGCCGCCCGTCTCATGCGAAACTCCGCTTCCGCTGTGCAATGTTCGGCCCTGCCCTGCAAGTTCGACACCAACGGCGACGGCAAAATATCGAAATCTGAACTGAGCGCCATCCTCAAGTGCAGCTGTAGTGAGGAGGAGATTGATGGTGTGATGAAGGACGTGGACTCCAACAAAGACTGCTTCATCAGCTTCGACGAGTTCGTGGCCGCCAACAGCAACGGTAACAATGCCGCCCGTCTCATGCTAGGCTTGGCTTCAGCTAATTGATTGCCACGCCGCGCCATCTAATTAATAAATAAATAAATACCCCCTACGTCAGCTCTCAGCGCTTAACTCTATCATTATATGAGGGCTTAATGCATGTACTCTTTCTTTCTCCTATCCTACTTAGTTTCAAATATATGCACATATATTTAAAATAACTACAGTCTTGTCTTCATGCGATCCACTATCATAATCCTTTTACTTACATTTTTGTTTGAGATTGACAAAATATCAATGATTATACGACTCCAAATTCAAATTTTATTTGAATTATTACAAATTTAGTATGAATTAGTAAAACACACAAATTTAAATTTTATATAAATTAATAAAATTAGCCTATTGAATTATCTATTTGTAGAATCTAATATCTTAGTTACTGAAGTAATATCTTAGTTACCCAAGGGACAATTACCTATAATAATTTTTTTCCCTTTGGGGAAATCTTAGTTATTGAAGTAATATCTTAGCTACCCAAGGGACAATTACCTATAATAATTTTTTTTTCTTTGGGGACATGTTTGGTTTATGAAGGAGACACTTTCTTAATGGCTTTAGAAAATGGGATTTTTTTTTTTCCTTATAAACATTCTTTATCTTTTCTTTTTTAACCAACTAGCTATGTAATGTAAAATTTCTATCTGCAAGAAACAAAAATTGAAATGAGAATATCTCAATGTATACAAGGTTGAAAGTTATCATTTCTAAGTAGATGCAGGAAAGATTTTACTTTTTTATATAATCTCATAAGGCCAGAAAATGCACACAAAAACACCCATCATAAATCAATTTTAAAAACTCTAAAAAGCAGCTATAAATGCAAATTTCAAAGCTAAGAAAATCTCTATAATTTAAATTTTCATGAGAGTGAATGAAACATGAGAACACTTATAAAGCTAAGAAAAGTCCTATAATTTGAATTTTCATGCTATTAAATGAGGCAACAAAACAAATATATAATACTATGAAAAGAATTACAGTTTTTTGTCTTTAAAGGGAGTGCTGGAAATGCATACATAGTTATGGAAGAAAAACATCTATCATAATATAATTTAAAAACTCAAAAAAATCCTTGTAAATGCAAGTTTCAAAAATTGCAAAAAAAATTGAAAAACACATCCACGACATACTTTGAAATTGCATACAAGTAAATGAAGGATGAAAATGTATATACAAAACCATGAAAAAAATAGCACTCTACAAAAGCATAAGGGCTTGAATTACATATAAAGCTATGAAAAAAATTGCATTTTACATATTTGAGATGAAGCCTTGAAATGCATTATCAAAGGAAAGTTGTAAATAAGATAAAATCGTTAACCATAATTCTTAAAATAAACCTATGTCTAGCAAATTTTGTTCTGAGTTATCACAACTAGGGCAACAAATTTATAGATATTTATAGATATAGTGAGTGATCATTCAACAAATTATTAGGGACATAGTAAGATAATGGATAATGAAATTAGAAATATGTGGGCTATATAATAATTTCTTCATTGTTCCTATGAATATATGAGATTCCAATGAGAGTTCAACTCATAGATTGAGAATAAGTTATTTTTGTTCATTATTTTGTTTATGGTAGATTTAACATGGTATGAGAGCTATAGGTTAAAAAAATTGATTTATATGTAAAGTGTGTGTTGTTGGGAGTACGTTTCAAAAGTTTGTGAAAGTCATTTGCAAGAGTTTTCATAATTTTGTGAAGTATGTGCATGTTCAAGTTATTGGTGGGAGTGCTCAAAGCAATGGCCAACTATATGAATATTTCTCAACCACAATGTTTAAAGGTAAGAACTTTGGTTTTTGAAGCATTAAGATGAAAACATTGTCTCTCTCACAAGATTTGTGGGATTTCGTAGAGAATGGATATAGAGAACCAGATGCTCACACACTTGGCAGCTGGACTCAAGAGCAAAGAAACTAGTTAAAGGAAAATAGTAAGAAAGATTCAAAGGCTCTTCCTAATAATCAATGCATGTTTCTATTTTTTTTAGACTAGTTCGAGTAACAAAATCAAAGCAGGCATGAGATGATTTGTATCAAGCATGTCAAGGAAGTGATAAGGTAAAAATTGTTAAGTTGGAGTCATTAAGAAGAGAATTTGAAACCTTGTGCATGAAAAAATCTGAATTTATTCAAGATTTTCCTTGTGCATGCAAAAATCTTAATTTATTAAAGATTTTCTCACTAGAGTTATGGGTATAGTGAATGAAATTAAGTCTTATGGAGAAGATTTAAAAGATGAAAAAATTGTTAAGAAGTTTGGGTGCAAAATTTGATGGGGTTGTTGTTGCTATTGATGAGGCTAAAGATCTAACTCACTTGTCTTTGAATGACAAAGCTTTTCAAGAAAGTGGAAATATTTTGAAAGACAAAGATGGTTCCTCTTATGAGTAAAGCTATAACACTTTTGGAAGAGGAAGAGGAAGAAGACAAAAGATTTTTTTCTTCATACAACAAAGGAAGAGGTAACGATGAGAGTGATTGAGGTAAAAGATTTAATAAATCCCAAGTTCATTATTTTTATTGTAAAAGATTTGGCCATTATGAAAGAAATTGTTGGAGAAAACAAACACAAGAAGCTAATTTTTCTGAAGAGAAAGAAGAGGTTGGCACTTTATTCTTGGCTTCCCATTCAACTAACAATGTTTCCAAAGAGGTGTGGCTTATACATAGTGGTTGCAGCAATCCATGACACGAAACAATGATGGCTTTGTAGAGATAGATGATTGTACAAAATCTGATGTACTATTAGGAGATAACAAGCTAGTTGAAGCTAAAGGTAAGGGAACAATTGTTGTGAACACAAAACAAAGAAAACCAAAGCCCATTAATGATGTTTTATATGTTATTTGTCTAGCACATAATTTGTTGACTTTGTTGCTCCTCCTTAAAAAGGGATATTTAATTGTTTTCAAGGACAAGCAATGCATAATCTACGATAACATCACTGCAAAATTATCGCTAAGACTATTATGTTGAAAAACAAAATTTTTTCTTTCAGTCTCCCTTGTGAAGCAAGTACAACATTAAATGTTGCTTGTGATGATAGTTCCTTACTATGGCACATAAGGTAAGGACATTTGAATATGAAATGTTTGAAATTGTTATATAACAAGCAAAGGGTCAAAGGGTTACCACTTGTTGGTAAGCAACATAGAGATTCATTTCGATTAGGAAAACCATGGAGAGAAAGTAAACCATTGGAACTAGTGCATGCAAATATATGTGGTCCTATGCAACACTTGTCTCTCAACAAAAATAAGTATTTCATTATTTTTGTGGATGATTTTAGTAGAAGAACATGGGTATATTTCATTAAAGAAAAATATGATGCATTTGTCATATTTCAACAATTTAAAGTTCTTA
The DNA here is from genome assembly GCA_000404065.3 of Pinus taeda. Classification (NCBI taxonomy): domain Eukaryota; kingdom Viridiplantae; phylum Streptophyta; class Pinopsida; order Pinales; family Pinaceae; genus Pinus; species Pinus taeda. Next base: position 1,328 of record APFE030401177.1, on the reverse strand, counting down.
TGGAAAAGCAAAGTGGTTATTGTCCAAAAACATTACCAACAGATAGAGGGGGGGAATTCACTTGTAATAAGTTTATTCATATTGTAAAATGAATGGCATTCAAAGGCAATTGAGAACTAGTTACACTACACAATATAATGGCATTTCTCATTGTAAGAATAGAACAATTGTTGAGATGGCTAGGAGCATGATGAAAGGTAAAAAGTTTCCAAACATTTTTTGGGCTTAAAGTGTAGCCACATATGTTTATTTTCTTAATAAATGCCCAACAATAAGTGGGCAAAATATTACCCCTTATGAAGCATGGTGTAGAAGAAAACCCAATATTTCTCATTTAAGAGTCTTTGGTTCCATTACCTATGCTCCTGTTCGTACTGAAAAGAGAAGAAATCTTGAAGATAAAAGTGTGAAAAGAATTTTTATTGGATATTGTAAGGAAACCAAAGGTTATAGATTACACAATTGAGAAACTGAAAAATTAATGATTAATCATGATGTGTTATTTGATGAGAAAGAAGAATGGAAGCGGAATCGTGATGTGCAACAACACACTCCAAGTATTGTTGTACAAGAAGATGAATCTTTTTTCTGAAAAACCATCGATTAATCAAAATACTTGAGAGGCCACATCCACTCCATCATCTTCTCCTACTTCAAGTCTTGTTTCAAGTCCAAGTCCTCCTCCAAAATGGACGAAATCTTTAAATGAAATTTATGGTTATACTAATTTTGCTTTCATGTCTCATGTTAAAGCAGAACCAAGATGTTTTGAAGATGTTGTAAAGGACTTAGTTTGGTGCAAAGCAATGGATGAAGAGATGACAACAATTAAAAAGAATGCAACATGGGAGCTTGTGGATCATCCTACTGAAGAAGAAGTCATTGGGGTGAAATGGTTGTATAAAACGAAGTATGAAGCTAGTGGATCAATACAAAGGCACAAAGCAAGGTTAGTAGCAAAGGGATATGCTCAAGAACCATGTGTTGACTACAATGAAACATATGCTCATGTTGCAAGATTTGATACAATAAGAACTGTTTTGGCATTGGCAGCACAATATAAATGGCCAGTTTATCAATTTCATGTTAAATCGCCCTTTCTAAATGGTCAGTTGAAATAAGATGCATATGTTCACAAGCCCAAAGGATATGAAGAAGTAGAAAACGAACGCAAAGTCTACAAACTGAAAAAGGCTATTTATGGGCCTAAACAAGCTCCAAGAGCATGGTATAGTAGAATTGAGACTTAATTTTGAAAAGGGGGTTTAATAGAAGTGAAAATGAACACACGTTATATATCAAGTTAAATGGTAATGATATAATAATTG